>JABUQX010076414.1:20000-23382 GCA_015478945.1 Trachelipus rathkii
AAGCTGCTTTAAAGCTCATCACAACAGAAGACAAAGCATCGGCCTCCTAATACCGCGTGGAAATTCAATGGTTTGTATACGCATAAAGTGGCAAGATATTTTCTCTTGTTACATTTAATTCATGAATTAAAATAATTTAAGATTGAAGACTTTAGGGTTTTGAAAAACAGTCATCGCGGTTTTCATTTTGTTTATTCTCTTAAGCTCTTTATTCAATTGTTATTGATACTCGTGCTGTGAGGATGTTTTTGCTATTTATAATGGTGGCATTTGTGTTTTACCTTATATTTTAGTTATTTGACTTTTAATATTTTAGTTTCTCATTTCCAAGTTTTAATTAGTTTAAAGACGCTTGATATTATTTTAATGTTCTACTACTTGTCTTTGTGTTAAATTTTGATATTTATAATGAAGGTATACGTTGCGTAAACTTTCAATCAGCTAGAATTTTGAGTTAAGTTTTTAGTGTCTATCTTTTATAACTTATAGGTACTACATATTTACTAAACATCCTGTTTTAGCCTTTACTTTTTATTTTAATAAACAAGATATTGCAATTTATTACTATTTCAAATTTTTTTTTTTGCAAAAAGTAAAAAATTACGATAATTTTATTTCTACGCATCCAGTCAATGTCAAATTTTCAGGGCGTATATAGTCGGGGGGGGATGGATCTTTTTTCTTTTTTTTTATTTAGATCATATTTTTTTTTGTATACACAATTTTTTTTTTAAATTTGTTCTATGGGCAAGGCAAAACTATTGCATATACAAAAAAGAATTTTATAATTAAAAAATTTATATCTCCCTCTGACTGCAGATACCCTAAAATTTCATGTTGATCGGATGACAAAAAAAGGAAAAAAAAATAAAATAAAATTTCTCGCAATTTTTCATTTTTCAAAACCACAAAAAGTTGGATTTGGAATTCAAATATTGCTGGGATATGGGGTAAAAAATCAAAAAAGCCGTTGTGTAAATCATTAGGTTGTCATTTTGACAAAAATTTGTAGAACATGATTTCCTTTTTGTCAAAACCACAGTTTTTCAAAAAATAAAAATACAAAGGAAATCAATAGAGATACAGAAGAACACCTGAAATCAACGTTTTAGGCCTCAGAAAAAGCTGCAGTTTCTTTTTTATTTGATAAAAATCGACTGAAAATTAAGAAAATTATGCCTCTTTCAAGTGTGGGGGGCAGAGCTGGATAGCCCCCATAGTCAAAATCAAACCCTGCAGTTATTAAAGTCTGGTGAGAGCCAGCAGCTAACTAACGTTAAAGAAGGTTTACAGAGCGATACAGCATTACGCACACACTATTTAAACTTCAGCATCACGCACACACCGCCTACGCTTCAGCATTACGCACACACCGCCAACGCTTCAGCATTACGCACACACCGCTTACGCTACTACATGCAAAAGCACAAATACAAAAATATAATTTAATCAAATTTAAAATTATGAAGCAAGACCAGGATGAAATATTTTAATAGGCAAATAGAAAATTAATTAATTTACTCAAGTATATAATATCAATAAAGATTCGAAGCTTAATTATGCTTTAGTAATAATGTTTAAAAAGCATTAATTATTAAGTGGATAAATGTTGACTCAAATTAACAAAATTTTATTCAATGTTGTTAATCGATTTAAAATTCGTTACTGATCAGTTGCATTATAAAAGCTTATATATATATATATATATATATATATATATATATATATATATATATATATATATATATATATATATATATATATATATATATATATATATATATATATATATATATATATATATATATATATATATATATATATACTGTATATATATATATATATATATATATATATATATATATATATATATATATATATATATATATATATATATATATATATATATATATATATATATATATATATAATATATATATAATATATATATATATATATATATATATATATATATATATATATATATATATATATATATATATATATATATATATATTTATCTTTATTTATCTCAATATATATATAATATATATATATAATATATATATATATATATATATATATATAATATATATATATATATATATAATAATAATAATATATATATATATAATAATAATATATAATATATATAATAATATAATATATAGAGAGAGAGAGAGAGAGAGAGAGAGGATTTGAATCCCTTGGTGTGACTTGATTTTATAAGGTGTAACACATGGGGAGTGATAGTGAAAATACTTTATTTTATTTTTATTTTTAATTACTAAGCTAAAATAAAATTTTGCCTTTACTCTCGATGTTATACACGGGATATTGGGGGCGGCATACACTCCTATATAGATAGATATACGAGTGCATACACACACCATCACCGAAACACCAGAGAAATTTACCTCGATAATGCGCTCAGCACTCTCCGAAGAACCCTTCCACAGAAGAAGTAGTCTTCCAATGAGAAATCAAAGAAGTACTACCGCAAGTTCGACCAGTAAGCAGCACCGAAGGATTTTAAGCGCTTTCTCGGAGTAAGGGGGCGTCTTTCCTGCAAAAGTTTTGAAGAGAGAGAACAGGGTAAAGGGTTAAGAAGTTAACAGAAGGAACCCTAAGGAGAAAGAGTTTAACAGAATAAAGATAAGGATTAGAGGTTTGGAAAAGGTTTAGAATGTTTGGTTAATCTCTAGAAGAGTAGGAAGCTACACCAACTGCTCGAGGTCATTCTGGATAGAAAAGTGGTTGGCAAGATTACCAGCTGTAACTTAAGAATTAGAGGGAAGCCACTGAATATGGTGATCGACGAAATCACCAAGAATGACGATTTCCGAGAAAGGTGAAGAAGAGAGAATGAGTTCTAAATTGTGAGTTTAAGTTGTCGAAGAATTTAAGATAATCAATTGAGTTAGAAGACAGATATACAAAACAGATGATTTAAGTAGTAGATTGAAAGGCTAACTTGACTCATAAGGTAGAAAATCAGAAGAATTTAAATCAGAGAAACGCGGACAAACAACATCATTGCTCAAATAGGCAAAAACACCGCCTTTGGCTGAGAATTGATGAGAGAGAGAGAGAGAGAGAGAGAGAGAGAGAGAGAGAGAGAGATAGTAGAGTTTGCTGTCAGAACGCTCAAACACATAAGTTTCAGTTAAGAATAAGAGATGAAGTTTAGGGGAGGAGAGGTGATGTTCAACATAGCGGAAAGTAGTGTAAAGGTCGTGAAGGTGACAAAAATTTTTAAAGAAAGAAGACAATTCCGTGATGGCACCAATCCCACCGCCGGAGGCCTTCAACTCCCAAGTGGTGATGGGGGAAGGGCGGATGAAGGGCTAGTCTGTAACACAATATGGATCCCAATTATGCT
>JABUQX010076415.1:15000-59844 GCA_015478945.1 Trachelipus rathkii
AATAATAATAATAATAATAATAATAATAATAATAATAATAATAATAATAATATTTAATAATAATAAATAATAATAAATATTAAAAAATAATAAAAAAATAAAAAATTAAAAATAAAAAAAAAAATTTTAAATTAAAAATAAATAAAATAATATAATAATAATATAATAATAATAATAATAATAATAATAATAATAATATTAAATTAATTAGTTAAATATTTTAAAATAATTAAATTATTTTTCTTACTTTATCAGATGTGTTCAGGGCAGCAAGTTCGCTTACAATATGCTTTTACGGTTATTATATATATTTTTATATATATAATTTTTTTTATATTTTAATATATTTTATATATATTAATATATTAATATATTTCTATATTAATATATTTTTAAAATATTTTTATATCACCACTGCATTAGAGAATCCAGAACACTTGTTTTTTTTTAGTAAAACTACTCATTAGGTATTGGTAGTTATTATATTAATTATCTGAAAATTTCTTCTGTGTTATTTTCCGTTTCTTGTTATTAAAATTAAGAAAATTAAGGGGTGGAAAAAAACTTCCTCCTTTCTTGTAATTACATGTTACAAATTATACATACATGCCGCACGTTGCGCATATTTATTCTAAATTAATTAATGAATTAAAAATATTTATACTAAATAATAATGGTCGCTACCGCGATAAAACGGTGGTGTAATGACTCATGTTTATGAAGGCGCTGTTTCGCTCCTTATGAGGATCTTAAGAAGAAATCTTATAGAAGTTCAACCTCATTGAATTTTGCAATGACCATCATCATATTTGCAATCACAAAAAAAAAAGAGAGAGAGAGCTGCACGTAAGATTTCAGTAGTAAATAAAGAGGGTGTAATTTATTTTTCTTACAACATATGAAGCAAATGAAGGAGGATGTTCAAGAATAACCTTATGTTGTTACCTTGTACTATATGCTAAAAAATAAAGTATACTGCACTATAAAATTGTTATGTATTTAAAATTTCACCTTAAATTATTTGAAATATGAATTGCAGTTTAAATAATATATGAGGTCAAATAAATGTAGAAAACCTTTTGATAAGCTGGTTTTGTGTACATGAAAACAAAGATCTTCCTAAATTAATGTTGTTAAATTTTCATAATACAGTTAGAGTGAAATGAGAGTTAAAAATTATTTCCCTAATTTTCGTTTTTCTAAATTTAAATATTTGTTCTGTTCAGATCTATACCTGATATGAAATTTTGATCAATGATTATCATCATTTTTATTAAAGCAAATAAAAAAATTACCCTTATAACAATATTAACAAATACTAACGTTCGGCTTAAAGTTGACATCAATAATTACGATAGTCAACAAAATTGAATTTGTTTCTCTTGTCATGTATTCAGTTTAACCTTTTCTACACATGTTTTTGATGCTGATTGAAGATATTTAGATAGTTTCATTATCACACTTCTCACTTTCTTTCTGACCAAACTATATGCTTATCCTACTCAAAATGAAGCTATTTGATGCATGTACGAATGGCAAATGATAAGATCTGGTTTCATCAGTATAAACTTTGTGTTGTTGAAATAAAACAGAAAATATAATTAAAAATATAATAATATATATATATATATATATATATATATATACTTTATAATATATAACTATATTAAATATAGGATATTTTATATATAATAATATAATATATATAATATATTATATATATACTTTTTCACCCTTAATAAACCAGTCTTCAGAGGGGCCATACCGCATCCAAATACGCAGCCGCCGCAACTGATCTTTTCCACAGATCATCAAGGGATGAAATGTTACTGAATGTTATGGGTTGAGATTTAGATTGACAGGTGAGAAAATAGTGGAATATGTTTTCCGGGACTTGGTTACAGTTTGGACCGATATTTGTAGTGGTTTGGTTGAAGTTGAATCTGTGTTTGTATTATTGTAAGTTTGAGTGGTGGCCGCACCTTAATTTGGTCAAGGATGATTTACTAGTTTTTGGAAGGGAGTTAAATTCTCGTGCTATTTCTGGTGGTCATTTGATTAATATGTTGTTTGGTGGTCTGCATCTTAGGAAGTTTTCTGTTAGTGTTGTATGGATTTATTTGGTGTATGATGTGTTGTTTAGTGAAGGTGGGATGTTGTTCAGAATTTGTTTTGAAGTAGGGTCAGTGAAGAAGGAGGTTGTTTAAGACTGAGGTGGATGGGATTGGACAGGGCAGTATAGCATGGATGTTAAGGTTTTTGAGTATTGGCAAATAATTGGGTGGCTATCATATCCAGGCGTATGTCTATGGGTAGGTATTTGGTTTCTCGTGTGGTGTTGGTTGTGGTGTGTTGATTTAATTCCTTGTTTGGATTTATAGTGTGCTCTTGTTTTTTGTTTGTTGGCCTTATGTAATTGTATTTTTAAATTCATGAGTGGCTCAAGTTGAAGAGCGTGGTTGTTAGAGTCGGACGTATGTTCGGTTGTGTATCTGGGTGGTGGAATGTCTTGCTTTGCTGTTTGCGAAAGATGCTGTGCCGGGGTGCCGGCGGAGTGGTCTCAATATGTTTCAGTTTCCTGTTTGCTTGGCGTGCATTAGTGTTTGTTTTGTAAATGTGCGAGATGAGTGTCAATTGTTACTCCGAGGATTTTGGAAGTTTTGTTAAATGATAAGGAATTGAAATTTTAGTTGATTTGGGGGCATCTGGTGCCGATTGGCGGTCAGTGGTAATTAAAGTGATTAATGATTTGTTGCCCATATTTGGAGTTGACTGATGTGATGTTGTGTCAGGTTTGTGGCAGTGCTTAGATTCTGATGTGTAGTGGCTATGTTAATGTCGTCCGCATAAGTTGTTATGTTTATATGGTCTGTTTGTGGTTGTGGGAGGTCGGTTGTGAATATGAAGAATAGGGATAGTATCGCACCTTGGGGCACCTTGTTATTTCTTTACTCTTCGGGATTTTGTGTTGCTTGTTTGTATTTGTTCTGTTCTTCCTGATAGGAAGTTGGAAATCCATTTCTTTGGGTTAGTGGTTATATTATATTTGATTTTGTTATTTTGTGCATTAAGTTATGTTTGGGGACTGGTCAAAGGCTTTGCTAATATCGATTGATATGATTCTTATTTTGTGAATGGGTTTTAAGTTTAGCCCATTGATTGTGGGTTGGATGATGTTTGTGACTGCAGTTGTTGTTGAATGGTTTTGTTTGAAACCGTGTTAGAATTTGTGTTTGGTGATATGTGGTGCTTCTTTTTTGCTGATTAGGGATATTGAAGAGAGTTTGCATAGTGTTGATAATAGAGAGATATGCCGATAGGATGAATGGTCAGAGGGGTCTTTTCCCGGTTTCAGCTTGGGTATAATGATAGCTTTTTTCAGATAGGGTGTGAATTGGTGAAATTTAGGCTGATGGAACTGTTGTATATTTGTACAAACTGGTTTAAAGTTTTGTCCCTAGGTGTTTGAGGTGTTTGTTTGAAATGTTGACAGGGCCTGTTGCTGGTGAGTTTTTAAGGGTCTTTTTATTGTTTTCTAAGTCAGTTGAGGTTATTTCTATTGCTGGGTCGTGGTTGCGTTTTATTTTATTGAGGGCTTTGATGATTTTCCTGTTTTGAGGGTGTGTGGGCTTTTGGCTTTGTTTTGAAAAGTAAGTTGCAAGCATATTTGCGTGATGTTTAGTGGATTGGGGGTTTTGTGTGTTAGGGTTTTTATAGATTCATGAGTATATGTTTGTTGGTTGTTCCTGTTTTTCAGTATTTTTACTGTTTTCCAAATTCTTTTGTCATTCTTGTGCTGGATGTTCTTGATGAGAAATATTTTTAAGCTATTCGAAGAATGTGTTTTCATTAAATTAGTGATTTGGGTGATTAAGGTATTAATCTGTATTAAAGTTTGTGGTGATGTGGTAATTGTTTTTCTGAGTGAGTTCAATTTCAGGTGCTAGGGTTGGGTTATATTTTTTAATTTATCCCCTGGGAATATTTTGGTTTGCTGCTTTTTGGATTAGAGATGTTAAATTTGTATAGCTTTGTTGAGCGTTGATGCGTTTGTGATAATTTAAGTGATGTATGTTATTTCCTATGTAATTATGGAAGTTTGTCCAGTCAGCTTTTTTGTAGTTTGTATATGTTTTCCAAAGTGGGTAGTTTGTTTTGTTGACGTTTTGATATTTTATGATGATGAGGAGGTGGTCGGAGTTTAGATCGGTTTGTACTGACAAGTGGAGTCTGATATGTAAGTTTGATGGGCATAGTGTTATGTCTGGTGATATGTAAGCTTGGTTGACTTGGGGTTGAATAATGGTGTGGCTGTTTGTGTTGTTTTGAATGTTTAAATTTTCGAGGTTAGATATGATTTGTGTTCCTCTATAGTCTGCTCCTTGGGCGTTGTACCATGCAGGGTGGTGAGCACTGAAGTAACCTCACATTATGAGATTTGGAAGGTAAGTAATGTTGGTGAGGTTTGGTTTGTTGTTTCTAAGGCAGTGTGGTGAGGTGTGGTAGGGAATGTATAGGTTTATTAGGTTGTCTTTTATTTATCAGTATTGTGAAGGATTGTATTTTAGTAGTGTTGTCATTAAAAGCCATTGTGATTTGTAAGCTGGTGTTTGTTGATGGTAGGGTGTTGTGTTTAGGAGTTAGTAGAGTGTGATTTTTGGGGTTTGAGGTGTGAAAATTGCATCCTAATCGTAGCATTTTGGTTCTGGATAGTTTTCGGGTAGGTGGCTTCTTTTATCAGGGCTGTATGTATATTGTTTTAAGAAGGCTTCAATATCTCTGTTTTTGTTGTGGATTTCGTTTGTGTTGAAATGTAATATGTTTATGTTGTGGGCTTGTTTGTATGTTGTGAGTGTTGTATAGGGTTGTTGAGGGGTGCAGATTTGGCAAATCCAATCGTGATTTGAGGTGGGGAGCGTGGTGAAAGGTGAGCAATGTTTGTGTATCCACTGCTCACATCTATTGCAACGTATGGAGTGGTAATAAGTCTGAACATCTACCGTTTTTTTTTTTAAATAATGGTCAAATTAATGGAAGGCTTGAATGCCACTTTAGATATACCATTAGGATTTGAACTCTTTTTAACTTTTTACATGATGGACAACAGTTTTGATTAGAATACAGATTGAAAGACTGTGTCCTACTGAAGAGGGACAATATGTCTAGACATTCTTTTTTGTAGGACCAATAGTAGGTTCTGAAATATGGATCAAAATAAATGATTGATTGAATGGTAATTTGGACATACAATAAACATTGCAAATCTTGGAACTTTTTATATGAGGGGCAACCGTCTTCATTTCACTTCAGGTTAATAGACCGTGTCAGGCAAAAGAGGTCCAACATATATGGATATCTATCCTTTTTGTAGGACCTATAGTAGGTTCCCAAAAAGGATCAAAATAATGTTATACCTAAATGCCAATTTGAATATACTATTAACATTGCATCTCTTGCAACTTTTTACTTCAGAGGCAACAGCATTTGATTTAATTACAGGTTGAAAGACATTGCCCTAATAATGTGTAACAATATGTCGGATATTTTTTTTTGCAGGACCCATGTTAGGTCCAACAATATATGTAAAAATATTAGAATGCATGAATGCCAATTTGGACATACAATAAACATTGCAGCTGTTTAAATTTTTATATGAGGGGCAAGTCTTTGATTTGACTACATGTTATATTGAAAGATATTTTCCAACTGATAAACGCCAAATGCTCCAGATATCTTCCATTTTTATGTAGAATCAATAGGTTCTGATAAAAGGGTCAAAATAAGAAAGTGCATAATTGGCAATTTGCATATACCATTAACATTGCAACTATTTTAACTTTTTATTTGAGGGGCAATAATCTTTGATTTGACTACAGGTTAAAAGGGAGTGTCCTAAAGATGAAAGCCAACATGTCTGGATAAATCCGTATTTTTTCTAGGATCCATAGTAGTTCCTGAATTAAGGGTCAAAATAGTAGAAAAATTGAATGCCGAGTTGGGTATACCATTAACATTGGGAGCTCTTCTAACGTTTTACATGAGGGATAACAGTCTTTTGATTTGACTACAGGTTGAAAGATCGTGTCCTTTGGATGAGTCAAACATGTCCGGATATATCCGCCTTTTTATAGGACATATTGTAGGTTCTGAGAAAAGGGCAAAAATAAGGGAATGCTTGAACGCGATTTTGGATATACTATTATCATTGCAACTCTTGAAACTTTTTACGTGAAGGGCACCATTTTTGATTTGACAACAGGTTGATAGACCGTGTTCAACTGAAAAGGGCCAACATATCTGGATATCTTCCTTCTTTTTTGAAGAACTCAAAGTAGGTCCTGAAATATGTGTCAAAATCATGGAATGTTTTAATGCCAATTTGGACAAACCATAAAATTGCAACTTCTAGAACTTTTTACATGAAGGGCAACACTCTTTGATATGACAACAGGTTGGAAGAATGTGTCTTACTGAAGATGGATAACATATCTGTATATTTCCAGCTTTTTTAGGACACATAATAGTTCCTGAAAAAATGGTAAAAATTGTGAAATACTGAAATGCCAATTTGAATATACCTTTAACATTGCTACTGTTGTAACTTTTTCATAGGGGATAACATTGTTCGATTTGGCTACACGTTGAAAGAGAGAGTCCTACTGATAAGGACTAACATGGCTGGATATCTATCGTTTTTTGCAGAACCAATAGTAGGTCCTGAAATAAAGAAAATAATAGAAAGTTTAAATGGCAACTTGGATATACCATTAACATTGAAACTCTTATAACTTTTTACATTAAGGGAATCAGCCTTTGATTTGAGTACAGGTTGAAAGACCATGGCCTACTGAAGAAGACCAACATATCTGGATATCTCCCATTTTTTTAGATTCCATAGTGGGTCTTCAAATAAGGGAAAAAATGGAATGCTTAAAGGCGAAGTTGGAAATATCATTAACATTGCAACTCTTGTAACTTTTTTATGAGGGGCAAAGCTCTTAGATTTCACTACAGGATGAAATACAGTGTCCTAATGATGAATGCCAACATGTCTTGATATCTACCATTTTTTTGTAGGAATCTTAGTAGTTCTTGAAATAACGGTCAAAATAATGGAATATTTGAATGCCAATTTAGATTAGCCATTGCCAATGAATGCCGATTAGCATTACATCTCCTGTAACTTTTTACATGAGGGACAATAGTCTTTAGTTTGACAACATTTTTAAACACAAGATCCTAATGATGAGTGACATTATGTCTGGATATCTTCCGTTTCTTGCAGAACTCATAGTAGGTCGTGAAATAATGGTAGCATAATGAAATGCTTGTTTGCCCATTTTGGTATGCCATTAGCATTGCAATTCTTTTAACTTTTTAAATGAGGGGCAACATTCTTTTATTTGATTACAGGTTGAAAAACTTTGTTGTGCTAATGAGTGCCAACGTCTTGATGTCTCCGGTTTTTTGTAGGGCCCATTGTAGATCCTCAAATAAGGGTCAAAATAATGGAATTCATGAATTCAATTTTATATACCATTAGCGTTGCAACTCTAGTGACTTTTTACTTTAGGGACAAAAGTCTTCGATTTGAATATGTATTTAAATAAATTGTCTTTTTGATTAGATTCAACATGTCCAAATATCTCCCATTATTTCGTAGAGCTCAAAAGAGCTTCTAAAATAATGGTAAAAAAATAGAATGATTGAATGCTAATGTGCAATTCTTGTATTTTTTACGAGAAGGGGAACAGTCTTTGATTTGACAACAGGTTAAAAGACAATGTCCTTCTGAAAAGGGCCAGCTGTTTGGGTATCTCTTGTTTTTCTTTATTTCATTTTTTTGTAGGACCCATAGTAGGTCCTGAAATAGCGAAAAAAAACAATTTAAATTTTGAATGACAATTTGGATATGTCATTAACATTGAAACTCTTGTGACTTTTTACTTGAGGGTCAACATTTTTGATTTTTGTATAGATTGAAAGACAGTGTCCTTCCGATTAAGGATAACACGTCTGGATATTTCTATTTTATTACAGGCCTCATAGTAGGTTCTGAAATATGGTTAATAAAAATGGAATGCTTGAATACCAGTTTGAATATACCATTTACATTACAAATCTGGTAACTTTTTATTTGAGGAACAACAGAGTTTAATTTGACCACTAGTTGAAAGAGAGTTTCCTACAGAAGAGATCTATCATATCTAAATATCCCCAGTTCTTTTGTAGGACACATAGTAGGTTCTGAAAAAGGGTAAAAAAATGGAATGCTTAAATGCCAATTTGGATATGTAAATAGCATTGCAACTCTTGTAACTTTTTACATGAAAGGCAAGAGTCTTTGATTTGACTACATGTTGAAAGACTGATGAGGGATAACATGTTTGGATATCTTTCATTATTTTGTAGGCATCATTGTAATTTCTGAAATAAAGGTCAAAATAATGGGATGCATGAATCCCAATTTGAATATACCATTAGCTTGCAACTCTTATAACTTTTTATATGAGTGGTAACATTCTTTGATTTGACTATAGGTATAAAATGTCTGGATATCTTCCCTTTTTTTGAAAGACCCTTAGTAAATCCTAAAATAAGGGTCAAAATAATGCAATGCTTGAATACCAATTTGAGCTTTCCTTAAACATTCCAAGGGTCAACATGCCTGGATATCTCTCGTTTTTTTTGAAGAACCCATAATATCTCCTGAAATAAGGATCAAAATTATGGAATGTTTTAACTTTAATTTGGATATACCATTGACATCACAACTCTTGTAACTTTTTACATGAGGAACAACACACTTTGATTTGATTAGAGTTTGACTGATCGTGAATTGTTGAAAAGGGTGAACATGTCTGGATATTTCCCATATTTTTATAAAACCCATAGTAGGTTCTGAGATATGACAAAAAAATGGATTGCTTGAATGAGAGCTTGAATATTCCATAAACATTGCAAATCATGTACCAATTTACATTGGGTGCAAAAATCTTTTATTTGAATACAGATTGAAAGACCATGTTCTAAAGAAGAGGATCAACATGTTTTGATAACTTTTGATCTTTTGTAGGACCTATAGTAGGTCCTGAAAAAAGGGTCAATATAATGGAACGCTCAAATGCCAATTCGGATATACCATTAACATTTTTATCCTTGTATCTTTTTACATGAGGGGCAACAGTCTTTGATTCGACTACAGGTTGAAAGAATGATAAGGATCAACATGTCTGGATATCTTCTATTCTTTTGTAACATTCATACTAGGCCCTGAAAAAAGGGATTAATATATTGGAATGCTTAAATGTCAATTTGCATATACCCTTAACGCTGTTACCCTTGTATCTTTTTACATGATAGGCAACATTCTTAGATTTGACTGCAGGTTGAAAGACATGCTCCTATTAATGTTGAAAGACTGATGAGGGATAACATGTTTGGATATCTTTCATTATTTTGTAGGCATCATTGTAATTCCTGAAATAAAGGTCAAAATAATGGGATGCATGAATCCCAATTTGAATATACCATTAGCTTGCAACTCTTATAACTTTTTATATGAGTGGTAACATTTTTTGATTTGACTATAGGTATAAAATGTCTGGATATCTTCCCTTTTTTTGAAAGACCCTTAGTAAATCCTAAAATAAGGGTCAAAATAATGCAATGCTTGAATACCAATTTGAGCTTTCCTTAAACATTCCAAGGGTCAACATGCCTGGATATCTCTCGTTTTTTTTGAAGAACCCATAATATCTCCTGAAATAAGGATCAAAATTATGGAATGTTTTAACTTTAATTTGGATATACCATTGGCATCACAACTCTTGTAACTTTTTACATGAGGAACAACACACTTTGATTTGATTAGAGTTTGAATGATCGTGAATTGTTGAAAAGGGTGAACATGTCTGGATATTTCCCATATTTTTATATGACCCATAGTAGGTTCTGAGATATGACAGAAAAATGGATTGCTTGAATATTCCATAAACATTGCAAATCATGTACCAATTTACATTTTTGTGCAAAAATCTTTTATTTGAATACAGATTGAAAGACCATGTTCTAAAGAAGAGGATCAACATAATTTGATAACTTTTGATCTTTTGTAGGACCTATAGTAGGTTCTGAAAAAAGGGTCAATATAATGGAACGCTCAAATGCCAATTCGGATATACCATTAACATTTTTATCCTTGTATCTTTTTACATGAGGGGCAACAGTCTTTGATTCGACTACAGGTTGAAAGAATGATAAGGATCAACATGTCTGTATATCTTCTATTCTTTTGTAACATTCATACTAGGCCCTGAAAAAAGGGATTAATATATTGGAATGCTTAAATGTCAATTTGCATATACCCTTAACGCTGTTACCCTTGTATCTTTTTACATGATAGGCAACATTCTTAGATTTGACTGCAGGTTGAAAGACATGCTCCTATTAATGTTTGCCAACAAGTCTGGATATCTCCTGTTTTTTATGTTTTGCCCAAAGCAAGTGCTGAAATAAGGGTAAAAAAATCGAATAATTAAATGATAATTAGAATATATCATAAGCATTGTAACATTTTACGTGAGGGACAACTGTATTTGATTTCACTACAGTGTGAAATACCATGTCATACTGTAGGGCCCCAATGCTGGATATCTCCCTTTTTTTGTAGGATGTATAGTAGGTCCTGAAATATGGGTCAATATTATGGAATGGTTGAAAAGCAATTTGGACATACCAGACACAGTAACTTTTGAAACTTTTTATATGAGGGGCAAAAATTTTTGATTTGTCTAAAAATTGAAGGACTGTTCTACTGTTTTTCCTTTTTTTATTTAAAAAAGGTTAAAATAATGGAATGTTTAAATGACAATTTTGAAATACCATTAACATTGAAACACTTGTAACTTTATACATGAGGTGCAACGTTCTTTAATATGCCTACAAGTTGAAAGGCAGTGGTTAATGATAGAGCCCCAACATGTCTGGAGATCTCCCTTTTTGTAGGGCCCATAGTTGGTGCTGAAATATCTGTCAAAATAATGAAATGGTTGAAAGCTCATTTGGACATATAATAATAATTTCAACTTTTTTTTAACTTTTTACATGATGGTCAACAATCTTTGATTTGACTACAGGTTGAAAGACCGTGTTCTACTGAAGAGGCATAACATATATGGATATCTCCAGTCTTTTGGTAGGACACATAGTAGGCCCTGAAAAAGGTCAATATAATGGAATACTTATATACCAATTTGGATATACCATTAACATTGCAACTCTTGTAACTTTTTACATGAGGGGCAACAGTCTTTCATTTGACTGCAGGTTGAAAGACCGTGCCCTATTGAAGAGGAAGAGGGCCGACATATCTGGATATCTTCTCTTTTGTGGAACCCATAGTTGGTCCGAAATATGGGTAAAAATAATGGAATTCTCGATTGCCAATTTGGTCACACCATTAACATTGCAATATTTGTAACTTTTTGCATCACGGCCAACAAATTTTAATTTGACTACAGGTTGAAAGAACTTGTCCTTCTGAAGATAGCCAACTTAACTGGATGACTACCGTTTAAGGGTAGGACCAATAGTAGGTCCTGAAAAAAATATCAAAATTATGGTATGCTTAAATGATAACACTACTCAACAAAGATTTTGCCACACAATTGAAAACGATTGTTTCAAGTCAATTTCGGTACGATAAAAATGAATTTGATCTTAGAAATGAGCGCTAGCATGCCATTTTTAGGAAAATGGAAAACTAAGTTTAAAAAAATCGTAAATATACAAATATACGTATTCACAAACGTGATATATATACTATTCGTCAAAAATAACGCACCACTAGGGTTAACGTCACTCGCAGGAATGGGAAGGCCCCTTACCCCATGAAATCCCACACCAACACAGACATCATCAGTGTAACTATGTAACCACCCCGCAGAGAATTGGCTACAGTATTGGGGTCGTGACCGCGATAAATTTAGGAAAACATAATTCACGTAACTAGACATGGGAGAGTTGGGGGAAAGTTATGGCGGGGGTATAATCGAGCCAGGGATTATTCACGTACGAAGCGACTCCAATAAACATGGATAGGATAGTACGTCAAATGTCAACAGATCAGTGCGTGCAGATAACAACACTCCACGCCTAAGGACACGGGTACCGGACACTTGATCGAGGGTGCGGTGTAGCGCACACAACGATTTCACGGGTGGTCCAACGGTACCAGGAAACCCTGACACATGATCGCCGGCGTGGGCAAGGTATCGGGGCCACGCACCCGTGGAATATCGATTTATACGTCTAAGTGCATTACGAGAGTGCCACACAACGGCACTACATCTCCAGATACTGCTGGCGGAGATACACGGAACCAGGGTGAGTGACAATACAGAGCGACGACGCCTTGTGGAACATAATTACCAGCACCGGAGGCTTGCCATAGCTCCACCGCACACCACGGCACATCGAAGGTCACGACTGGTATTCGCCCGAGAACACATCCATTGGACGATCGACGGTTGGGCAACGGTGCTCTTTACGGACGAGTCGAGAGTGTCTCTGTACGCCTCGGACGACTGACGGAAATTTTCGCGCAATGCAATGTGCTGCAGGTGCCGCCGTTTGGAGGTGGGTCGGTTATGGTCTAGGGAGGCATCTCTTTATTGGGGCCTACGGAGTTGCACATCTTCGTTGGAGGCACTACTACAGCCGTAAGGTATGTTACAGACATCCTCGAACCATATATCGTGTCATATTCCCCCTACATCGATGACTCTTTCATCCAAATGCTTGACAATGCAAGACCACACAAGACCCAATGTGTGAACGACTACCTTAGGATGGTTCAAATTACGGCGTTGGAGTGTCCAGCACATAGTCCGGACCTCAACCCAATCGAACGTTTGTGGGATATCTTGAAACTTCGGATCCGACAACTGCAAGCCCCTCCACGGACCCTCCCGGACCTGCGACAGGCACTGCATGACATATGGGATCAATTCACTGTCCAGGACATTCGCCCACTCATCGTGAGGCAGTCATTTGTGCCAGAGGGGGGTCATATATGGTATTAAGACAGACCCAACGCCCACCGCGGCCGTCCCTGTACGTACCAGCATTGTGAGTTTGCTGCGTCGAACCTCCGAACTCTACTGCGAGATCTTTTGGCTGCACCTTGGCCTCACACTCTATCAACCTACGATTCTGGGGAGGAATCCACCATGTTGTTGTCATTGCCCAATAAAGTGTCTTCGCGTGCTTTAACCTTTTCTACCCTTCCTTCGCCACGTACCCTTGTGGTGTGTTAATTTTGACGAATAGTATATATATATATATATATTATATATATATATATATATATATATATATATATATATATATATATATATATATATATATATATATATATATATATAATGTAGGGAATGAGAATATTATTTCATGTTCAATCTTGTCTTATTAAAGGAGGAAGCTTTTGATGCTCTTGAGTCATTTCGTATTGGATCATGCTTAGTAAAAGAGAGGTGATTATGTATGGTTGCTTTATTAAACATTATAATTGTGAATCGTGATATTCTGAAGTGATAGAGAGACCGTCGTATATATCCCATATATCTTGTACAACCTGCAGCACGAATTTGATTAAGTGAATGAATGGAAAAAAACAACGAAGTATGCCATTTTCTGCACCTATGGTTTGGCGCTAACCTACTAGCCACTTAGATGACTGCTATTTCTGCCTCACAAAGGTAGAAAGATTTTCAAATAAAACAAAATCAAATATAGTTTATCCTTCTCTTCCATTTGCAATTCGGCCAGTAATACATGGACCTGGACCCGTCATTCATTCCATTTTATGAGAGGGCACACCCCATCTTATTCAGCAAAGAGAGCTCGACGATCTAGTAAGAGATTCAGATCTCAGTAAAAGACAAGCTGAACTCTTATGATCTAGGCTGCAGCAGTAAAATTTGTTGGCAACATGAGCTAGAATTTCAGTTTATAGACAAAGGCATGGCGAATTTCAAAATACTTCACCATTCAAGGATTTAGTTCCCAGTTTTAAGTGAGGAAAAATTGAAAGAAGGAATATTCGTTGTTTCCCAGATCAGGAACTCTTTAAAGATGAAACTTTTCAGAAAGAGTTAACTGCTTTGGAACTATCTGCATGGGGCATTTAAATCAGTGGTTTTGGGATTTCTAGGTGACAACAAAGCAGAAAATTACGAAGAGTTGGTAAGAAAACTCTTGGACAGCTATCAGAAGCTTGGATGTCGGATGTCACAAAAAATTCACCTCCCACATTCCCATTTGGATTTCTTTCTCCATAACGTGGGTGCTGTTAGTGACTAACAGGGAGAATGATTCCATCAAGACATCATGACAATGGAACACCGATGTCAAGGAAGAGTACATCCTAACATGATGGGTGACTACTCCTGGTTCTTGCTAAAATAAGATAAAACGCAGCATCAGAGAAAGAAATGAAATTTTGGTAACCAGTTGTTTAAAAATCTAAATTTTCTTGCAAATTCATTTTTGTTTAATGGATGAATTGGTATAATTTGCTTCAGTTTTTTACTTTAAAAAAAGATTAGGCTTTATATATATAATAATATATATTATATATATTATATATACGTTATATATATTATTAAATATATATATATATATATATATATATCATATATATATATATATAATATATATATTATATATATATATATATATATATATATATATATATATATATATATATATATATATATATATATATATATATATATATATATATATATATATATATATATATATATATATATTATATATTTTTATATATATATATATTATATTATATATTATGTATATATTTTTAACAACATTTTTAATATTTCCCTGAATTAAATTTGAAATGAGTGCTTTTTGTTTATACATGTCAGTATTATTTAAACTTTCCATTGTCACACAAAATTGGTACTTGTTACGAAATTTTTAACATCATTTTCTTAATCAACATGACCGATTTAATAAGAAAATCACGTAAATGTTCATGTGACAGAGAAAAAATTAAATTTTATTGAGTAGTGTAATTTGAATATACTCTTAACATTGCAATTCTTGTAACTTTTACTTGATGGACATCATTCTTTAATTTGACTACAGGTTGAAAGACAGTCTCATTCTGATGAAGACCTATATGTCTGGATATCTCTGGTTTTTTGCAGAACCCATAGTAGGTCCTGTAAAAAGGGTAAAAAACGGAATTATCGAAAGCTAATTTGGATATACCATTAACATTGCAACTCTTGTAACTATTTATATGGTGAGCATCAGTCTTTGACCTGACTACAGGTTGAAAGGGTGTGTCCTACTGAAGAGGGCCAGGATGTCAGGATATCTTCTCTTTTTTTGAAGTTTTGAATGACCCATAGTAGGTCCTGAAATAAGGGTTAAAATAATGGAATGCTAAAATGCCAATTTGGACATATCTTAAGCATTGAAACTCTTGTAAATTTTTACATGATAGAAAATAGTTTTTGATTTGACTACAGATTGAAGTCATTGTCTTATTAATGTTTGCCAAAAAAAATCTTGATATCTTCCGCTTTTTATATTTTACAGTATAGTAGGTCCTGGAATAGGGGTTAATTAAAATAATAGAATGCTTAAATGATAATTTGAATATACCGTTACTATTGCAACTCTTGCAACTTTTTTACATGAGGGACAACTCTATTCGATTTGACTACAATGTAATAGACCGTGTACTACTGAAGACTCCAGCATGTCTGGATACCTCCCTTTGATTGTAGGACCCATAGTAGGTCCTTAAATATAGGTCAATATTATGCAGTGCTTGAATGCCAATTTGAACATACCAGAAACAGTGAACAAAAATCTTTGATTTGACTAAAGGTTGAAAGCTTGTGTTCTACTGAATAAAGATTAAAATAGATTAAAAAAAAAAAGATTAAAAAAAAGATTAAAATAGTGGAATGCTTAAATGCAAAATTTGGATATACCCTTGACATTGTAACTCATGTAACTTTTTACATTAGGGGCAACATTCATAAATTTGTGTACAAGTTGAAAGGCAGCGTCCTAATGATGAGGTCCAACATATATCCATATCTCTCTTTTTTGTAGGACTTATAGTTGGTCCTGAAATATGGGTCAAAATAATGGAATGTTTGAATTCCCATTTGGAAATACAACACCGATTGCCACTCTTTTAACTCTTTATACGAGGGGCAATAATCTTTGATTTGACTACAGGTAGAAAGACCGTGTCCTACTGAAGAGGCCTAATACATCTGAATATTTCCATTCCTGAAAAAGGGTCAATATAATGAAATGCTTATATGCCAATTTGGATATACCATTAACATTGCAACTCTTGTAACTTTTTCCATGAGTGGCAAGAGTCTTTGATTTGACTACAGGTTGAAAGATTGATGAGTTATAACAGGTTTGGATATCTCCCGTATTTTTAGTACCATTAGTGGGTCCCGAAGTAAGGGTCAAAATAATGGAACGCTCTAATCCCTATTTGAATATACCATTGGCATTGCAACTCTTGTAACTTTTTATGTGAAGAGCATCAATCATTGATTTGACTATAGATTGAAAGACCGTACCCTACTGATGAGGGACAACATGTCTGGATATCTCCCATTTTTTTGGCAGGACTCATAGTTTGTCCTGAAAAAAGGTCAAAATAATGGAATGCTTAAATTCCAATTTGGATGTACTATTAACATTGCAACTTTTGTAACTTCTAGCATGAGGGGCAAGAGGTTTTGATCTGACTACTGGTTGAAATACAGTTTCATTCTAATGAATGCCAATATGTTTGGATATCTCTCGTGTTTTTGTAGGACCTCTAATTGGTCCTGATAAAAGGATAAAAATAATGAATGCTTGAAAGCCAATTTGGATATATCATTAGAATTGCAACCCCTGTAACGTTTTATATGAGGGGTAAACAGTTTTTGATTTGACTACAGATCAAAAGAGCATGTCCTATTGAAAAAGTCAAACATGTCTGAATATCTTCCCTTTTTATTGAAGGACTCATAGTAGGTTCTGAAATATTTTAATGCTTGAATGCCAATTTGAAGATTCCTTAAATATTGCAACTCTTGTAACTTTTTTACATGATAGGCAAGAGTCTTATTTGACTACAGTTTGGAAGACAGTGTCCTACTGATGAGGGCCAAAATGTCAGCATATCTTCCGTTTTTTTGTAGAACACATAATAGGTCCAGAAATAAAGGTCAAAATAATGGAATGCTGTAATTTTAATTTGAATTTACCATTAACATGATAACTCTTATAACTTTTTACATGAGGGGAAGCACTCTTTGATTTGACAACAGGCTGGAAGACCATGTCCTATTGAAGAGGGCCAACATGTCTGGGCATCTCACATTTCTTGTAGAATCCATAGTAGGTCTTGAAATATGGGTAAAAATGAGGGAATTTTTGAATGACAATTTGGTCATATGATTAACATTGCAACTTTGTAAACTTTTTATATTCCGACCAACAATCTTTGATTTGACTACTAGATGAAAAAACGTTTCCTTCTGAAGAGGGTTAAAAAATCTGTATATCTACCGTTTTTTGGTAGGACTCATAGTCGGTCCTGTAAAAAGGGTCAAAATAAAGAAATGCTTAAGAGGAGTCTGTACTTGCCCAACCCTGACTTTTTAGAGTACAAATAAAAAATTTCAATTTTTTTTATTAGTTTAAATATTAGAAAATTCCCTCCTCTACATCATGTTGTAATTTTTGTTACTCGCTACTACCTCCATCCCTTAAACTTTGAAGCATTTGAGAGAAACACTGAACAGTAATTCTGCAATAGATTCATGCTTTTTTTACTCTAGTAGATGTCCTGAGTATTTTCACTACAGTATTTATTAAAGTTGTTGAAGAAGAGTTTAAGTTTTTCCCATGAAGTTTTTAACCCAAAGAAAAAAATTCACTAGATTTAAATTACCTAAGCTGCATGTGCTAATTTGGCTTTATAAATATTGACGACGTTTAGTTTATCTCCCCTCCTTCTCTATTCTTACTTATGTCTAACTTTCTTTCTAATCGTTCCATATTTGCAGTTGTTGATGGGGTCACTTCTTCCTTTTCTGTTAATAGTGGTGTTCCTCAGGGTTTTGTCGTATCCTACTCTATTTCTACTTTTCAATAATCACCTTCTCAGCTGTTCATTTAATTCTATTCTTTTATATGGCAACTCGACTACCACCAAAAGCAAAAACTATAGCTAAGGTACATGCTAACCACATTACAAGCTTTACTAAGTTAGTTCTCATACCGGTAGTTTCAAAATGTAGTTTTACTTTAATATCTAACTAAATACCCGCCAATTTGTCTTAGGCAAAGTGCACTATCTGATGCCCAAGCCATCCATATACCCATCCAATCCTTTTTTTTAAATGATGCAAGTGAGTCGCACTTAACAACCTCCTGCGGCAAGCCATTCCTAAAATTAACTCTATCACTGAATGTGTGTTTTCTTCCATCAAGACACCATACCTTTTCCTAATTTTATCTTTAATCAGGTAGTTTCAAAGCAAATATTTTTTTTGTGAGCCACACATGCTCCTTTTTTTTAATTTCTCATCATCTATCAATAACAATTATAATAAATAGCTTAGCAGAGCCTTTATCCTTTTTAAGTGTGAGAAATACGGGCAATTAAAACTTGGGTAAATTTCAATATTTTACAAATAAATATACTCATGTGTAGAGTCACTATAGTGACTGTATTTGATATGACACATATGATATCCACATATAAATAAGGCTTCAATATATGATTAAGATAAAGAATAACGCCTTTATTTAACGTAAAAAATAATGAAAAAAGATAAGATAAAAATTATAAATAAATATAAAAATTAAATAATAATAAAAATAAAATAAAACACAATAAAAAATCACACATACACACATACTTAGTAAACTTTCTATTTTATGTATATTTGTTAACTTGAGTATAGTAATTCTTACTAAAGTATTAAAACCTACATGTGTAACCTTGTACTTATCTGCTAAAATTCTATTAGTCTTGAACAATTCGCCAAATAGAGTAATCATGTCAAAGGTACTTATATTATTTTAATGGCATAATATTATTTCAGAAATTATCATATATTCTTTATTTTTTTTTTTTTATAGTTTTTTTTTTTTTTAAAATATTTTTTTTTTCCTCATATATGTTTAAGAATATTATTTCTTTATATTATTAGTTCCTTTCTATCTCAATTCAATTACTCTTATCCCTTATAAAGTTATCGTCATGTATATATATATGATATATTATATTAAATGATAATTTAATATATATATATATAATAATAAATATAAATTAATTATATAATATATACGATATAGATATTAATATTATTCTAAATATTATAAAATATTATTATATGTGTATTATATATATATAAAAAACATAAATATTATATACGGTATATACTGTATATTTATTTGCATTAACTTTCTTTTCTTAGGAAATTAATAGATAATGAAACTTTAGACACTCTCCCACTTGGGAGACGGAGCCTAGGTCTCTATAGGCGAGCGTGACTTGGTGTTGTGACTTTCGCTTTGTGGTAGGGAGTTGATGATATCGGGGCCAATCCCTTATTCACAGCACAGTAGGTTGTTACAAAGACCATGCTTGTAGGCTATCAGTTAAGCAGTCTGTTAGTCAAGAAGTGAAGAGTGAGTTTCTGATTATGCAGGTTGTGATATACTAATATGTTTTTACGAACTATATAGTAGAAGGTTTTGGGTGATATCCGGATTTCTTCAGATCTTAGTCAGTTGAAAGTGCAGATCTGTGTCTTTCATGTTAGTGTTGTGCCTTGTGAAGGGGATATATCAGCGGAAGTGGTTAATCGAGGCCTAACTTGTTGGGTGTTTGTTTCAGTGTCAATTGTTACGCGAAATGTGTAGTGAATAGTTTTGATAGAGGGGTCGTTATTTGGCGGAGGGGATAGAAGTTTCTATAAATTCGCCTAACAGGTGCTGCAGAAGAGGGGAGGCGGAGAATCTTTAAGCGGAGAATTTGTTTGTTGGTTCTTCGTAGAAGTGAGCTTATGACAAGCTATTGGATGGTGTTCTAGAATTGAACTCTGGAGTAAAATGCTAGGGTTCTATCATATCAGCTATGTTGTTTCCAGCTTTGGTAGGCTGGACTTTTTGTTTCTTCAAATGCAAGTGCTGGATAGGGGTGGTTTTTAGGCCGCCTGTTATTGCATGACTTTGTAGTTTAATTTTCTTATTAAGCTGGGAAAGAGTAGGATTAGTGTGACGTTAATCCTCAGACTGATAGATCCATAGTTGATTTGTAGATCTTCGTGAATTGGTTTTTGAATGTTGTGACAGTGTAACGTTGTTCTTCTTATTACTGACAACTGTCGCTTGGATAAGGTCCGGAGGACATTCTAATTTTGCTTTGACTGTACCATCATAAATGTTTTGAACTGTGTGGTGTAGAGGTGCATGGGTAGTCGAAGGTTATTCCGAGTATTTTGGTGTTTTGTTTTACGGAAGGACTGATGGGGCGGCTGTTTTAAGGCTTACCTTGTGGGTGAGGGATGATTGGTTAATAACATGTGTCAGTGGATAAGATCAATTGGTGTAGATGATTTTTCTCAGCAGATGAGGCCAAATCTAGTCTGAAATGATAAAGCTTTTTAGTGCCTTTTAATAAGTCTGAAGTGAGAGGTTGTCTGGCATAAGGATTACAGACGGGGTTCTGAATTTATGATTTATAATCGTTATGTCATTATTGTCAGGTTATTTATTTTTGTTATTTTTGTGAATTCATTTAGCTAAATATTCGGATGTAAACTCAAGAGCTGACGAGAGAGAGAGAGAGAGACATTGCTTATCGATCTCATAATTATGATATATATAGTACTCATATTTATACTATATATATATGGTTATCGAGTATATATATATATGTATATGATTATATATAATTAAAATAGATATATATATATAGTAGGCGGGTACATATATATTATATGATATACATATATTGAGGAGATGTGCCAAAGTATTGGGTATTATGAGTAAGATATTCGGCCATTTTTTAACGGGCATGTGGTATTCGGCTCCCAAAGGGTATTGGCATTTAGCACAGTATTGGTATTGGTCAAAATGTGTCAATACTTTTCACTGTTCAGTCCTTATATGTGGGTAAAAAAAAAAAAACAAAAAAAAAAGGCAAAGTAATTTTAATTAAGGTAACAAATATTTAACAGTTTTGTATAAAAGTACAAATCCTAATGTTATGTACCATCAAGTCGTTACCAAAGATCCAGAATGTTTTAATGGAAGTTGGGAAATCACCATGACAAGGCACATAAACACTGTCTTTGGTGACCGAATTCCAAAAAGTATCTGAATGACAGCAACCTGTCCTTGCCTACTTTTCTTGATGGACTGATACATAAGCAAAGTTTTCAACAACCTATCAACTTTCCTTTCAAATGTACAACTACACATAATCATATATAAGTGTAGCTAAAGCACACACTCACTGCCATAACTTTAATCTTATCCTACATTTACTCTTAAACCCCTCCTTTTACACACACCCTGCCACACCTCTCTACCAACCTCTCAAACTCGTCTTCAGATTCGCAACACAAACCAAATCACCCACATATGATAAGTAGGGCACCCTCCACTGCTCTTCCATTCTCCATCATTCTACGCAATTTCCTGTCACTCCCATCTCTAATTTTTTCAATAACCACAACCTATACAAATTTAAAATAATCAAGGAGACATAATCCCATCTCCCTGCCTATTTTCGCTATTAATATTAAACCAACTCAATTTTCAACTTCATTTATTCTTACAACAAGCTTCACTATCGTCATACTGCTTTGATAGTTTGATTCCATTCAGAGTCTACTGGTGTTGGTGGAGTTTGCCATTCAGAAAACATTGCACCAACACTATATGACATTAACTCTTGAATGTAGAGCTTACCCCTATTAATCTAATCATATGCTGTTGCAAATCAAAAACCTAAAAATAAATTTTTTCTTCTCTTTTTCTCATCATTTGTTTCAATGAAAAAAATCTGAAATCCACAATTCCTCTACACTGTTTTAAAATGCAGGCATTGTTTCTTCACAAAAGATTAAATAGCAAAATAAAATAAAATGTCTTAATTGATTAGTCATACAGTTAAAATGTAAAGTACTACAGTACGATTTTTTGAAAATGAAAAATAATTAAAAGTGCTTAAGGTTCTTCAATCAGATATTTAAAAAAAAAAAATTTCTCCAAATTTATAAGGGTTTATACATTGTTTAATTTTTTCATTTTAATAACTTTTTTTTCTTCAATTTAAGATATGTATAGTAATATGTAATAAGTAGGCTTTCCTACTAATTAACTTAATAAATATGTTTCATATACTAACGTAAATACATATCTGGCAAATTTATCTATTATTTAATGATAAACTATAAATACTGCTGGCCAAGGGTAAAAATTCTAAACTTATGATTTTTCAGGTGGTTAAAGTTATATGTAAAGTCGCCTATAATGCGCGGGGGATCAGGAACCTAACCCCAGCATTCTGCCAGTGATCTGACCTATATATATATATATATTATATATTATATTTTATATATATATATATATATATATATAGTATATATATATATATATATATATATTATATATATTACGGGACCTGTTATGTTTTTACGACTCCATCAATTTTGATATTTTTTTTTGTTTTTTTTAATATATTTCTAGTACATGATCATAACAATAAATTTAAGTGGTGACAGACATGATTCAAAAATATATAGGACGCTGTTACGATTCACTATTCGTCAGTGTTAAAAAAAAAAAATTTTTTTAACTAAAGAAACACCCAACGGGTTAAACCCGCAAAGATGGACACAGGTAGTCGGGTTTCCTACGTGGAGCTTCCGGGGAATGACAGGAGTAAGAACACTTTCCTCCCCCTCAGAGGAGGGTCTCCGGAACCCCCCCCGCTCTTTGGTATTTGGTGGTCGCGGGGGTTCCTCCGCCCTCTCCAACTCGAGGCCCTTAATATTTTTTTTTATTTTTATTTTATTTTTTTTATCATTTTTTGTTTAATTATATAAAGTTATTTTAATTATGAAAGAAATACCAAATAATGTTATATATATTAGTATTTTTTCCTGGTAAGTATCAATTGTCGTACTTTTAGAGATATTTCATTTTTGATTTTTTTTTTTTATATAATAAAAAATGTTATTTTTTTAAAAATTAATTTAAAATATTGACTTTTGAATCATGTCCGTCACCACTTTAATTCATTATTAGTATCATATACTAGCATATTTTAAAAAATAACATTTATTAAAAAAAAGCTTCTGGAATTATGCCAGAAGCTTGCCCCTAAAGGCAATTTTCTTAAAAAAACCTAACTTAATAACTTTTCTGAACTGTTGAAATTAGGAAAAAATAAGGAAAAATTTAGGAAAAACAGTTACAGCCTCTCAATGATTTGTAAAAAACTCCATAGGGTTTGTTATTAAAAAAACACACCAAATTTTTTTTTTGTGAAATCACACTTTTTCCTTCCTCTAAACTCAACTATAGATTGGTTTGAGGTAATGTTCGAATATCAATTGTTTTTCCGATAATCGTAGGTTAGTTGGATATTGTTTTGTTACCCATTTTAAAATATGTGGTTTTGTTGAACATCGTTAGGTGGCACTGGCTTTGGCAAAAAATTTTACATTAAATAATTTTTCAAAAAAGCAAATATTTTGTTTATATAGTTACGTATATATTAAACTTAAATGTGTTATTTAAAAATAAAATTTATGAAATTTAATAAAATTCAAACATTGAATATAATTATATATATATATAATATATATATATATATTAGTATATATATATATATATATATATATATATAATATATTAATATAACTATATATATATATATATATATATATATATATATATATATACTAATATATATATAAGCCCGCGTAGGGGATATATATATAAATTTAGTTATATAATATATGATATATAATATATATAATATATATACTATGATATATATATATATTATTATATATATAATATATATATGATATTATAGGCAGGTAGATTGGTCAGATTTTTTAATGCGCTCACTAGTTATGTAATTAAATATATTTGGCATCAAGCGGATTTAATTCTAGAGGTTGGGATTTAACTTTTTTTTTTTTTTTTTTTTTTTTTTTTGGCTTATTCATCGGAAAAATATTTAAACAATTAATTTTCAAAATTAGGGGGGCCGAGCCGACGGGGGACAGAGGGGGGGACATTTCATACCCCAAGGGGTTGGTCGGAGGGGAACCCCGCGACGACCCCAAAGACAGGAAGAGCGGGGGTTTTCCGGAGACCATCATCGGAGGGGGGGATTAGTCCCTCCCGTCTCCCACGCGGGAAGCCGGCCGAGAAGACAACCGACTCCTGCCATTTTCTTTGCGCGTTTTACTCCTATGGTTTCCTTTAGTTTAATAGTATACCAAAGTGTTTTTTTTGGAAAGTAAATTATTCTTTTTTTTTAACCAAAAAAGATATACCATAGGGTAAACCGCAAAGATGGCTAGGAGTCGGGGTTCTCGGCCTTCCCGGTGGACGACCGGGGGGGACTAATCCCCCTCCGGGGATGGTCTTCCGAACCCCCGCTCTTTGGTCGTTGGGTGTCGCGGGGGTTCCTCCGACCTATCCCTCCGGGGTATGAAACGTCCCCCTCTGTCCCCCGTGGCTCGAGCCAGCCCCCTAAATGGGGGAAAATATTTTTTAAAAATATTTTTTGAATTGAATCGCCAGAGAAAAAAAAAAAAAAAAAAAAAAAAAAAAAAAAAGTTAAATCCCATCTTAGAATTTCGGCTGATTCCAAATATATAATTTGTTTTTACTGTAGGACCTGCCGTCTCTAGTTAAATACTGTGAGCATTAAAAAAACTGACCATATATATATAATATATAATATTAGTTAATTATATTATATATATATATATATTATAGTATTATATATATATATATTATATATTATATATATATATATATATATATACAACACTTATTGTGGACACAAATAAAAAATATATTACTAAATAACTAAAAATTAAATAAAATGATTTGAAAATAAAATCAGTTTGAAGCTCAAAAAAACTCAAAAAAGTAAGTTCTTTTTATAGCAAATCAAATTTTTTAATTTTTCTTTACCTAAAAATTAAAAAATCATTACCAACCATTCCAATATAAATTATTTTTGAGGAACACTGGCACGTGCACTGGTGGGATTATTATCAAAATCGATTATCTTTTATAAAATATCGATATCTGACACATTACCTTAAACCGAACTATTACCAAAAATAATAATGACGAATAGTGAAAACGAAAATCGGCAGTCTCTCTTTAGGAAAAAAAGTTACAGCCACCCTTTGAAAGTTTAAAATTTTCCAATAGACTTTCTTATAATAAAAATTAGTGGGCCTCGTGCTCGTTTTAGGGCCATCATAGTTCAGGTTTATGAATCAGATTTTGTTAATTCTACATAGATTTTTTCTGGTATAACCTAACAAAACTTATCATAACCTGATTAAGAGGGCCTGAAATGAGACCTAACCTGGATGACAATATTGAAAAGTCTATGGGGATTTTTAACAAACTTTGAGAGGCGTAACTTTTTTTCCTAAAGAGAGCGCAGATTTTTTCGTACACTATTTCATTTATTATTATTTTTAGAGTATATCCTGGTGATTTTCATAAAAATCGGGGGTGACACCCTCTAGGTAACAATTACGGCTGCGGTGAGATGCTGCGTTCGCTCCTCTTTTCTGTTTTTTTATCTTATGAGTTTTGTTTATAGGCCCGAAGCAGGGCATGTACTAAAAAATACGTAATAGTACAGCCGGAAAGATACTTCTTTCTGGTCTTGGTTTTCGGGTTGCTTTTTTGCAAATATGGCTATCACTCTAAAAAAGGAGATAGATAAATAAGAATAGTGAAACGAATGTGTTGGGTTTCTCTTTAGAAAAAAAGTTAGTCTCAAGTTGTTAAACAATCCATAGACTTGGTAAATTTGATCGATCCGGTTGAAGGTCTGATTTAGGCCTCTAGTAGGTTCGAAAATTTGTGGTTTTAGGTTATAACGATCTATGTAGAGGGTACAAGATTTTATATAATGAATTAATGCATTAGCAAGAGCAAATTTACTGTTAATAAGAAGTCTATTGGGAAAATTTCCTTTATAAAGGTGCTGGTAATGTTTTTTCCTAAAGAGTGCCGATTTTTGTTGTTCACTATTCGTCTTATATTTTGGTAATAGTTTCGGTTTAAGGTATGTGTCAGATATAGTATTTTATAAAGATATGCATTTTGATAATACTGGCACAATGCACGTGCCAATGCTACTGAGGAATCATTTTAAGTATTGGATGGTTTGCCAATGATTTTTTATTTTTAGCAGAAAAAAATTAAAAAGCTAATTTGCTATAAAAAGAATTACTTTTTTTGAGGTTTTTGAGTCTGAGGTTATTTCGATTATTATTTATTTTTCGTTTTTAGCTTATTATTAAGTTTTTTAGTTTCATGCTGGCAATGTTAATAGAGGTGGATGCTGGATATATATATATATAATTTATTTATATTTAATATTTATTATTATATCATGTATATATATTTTATTAATGATTTATTATATATATATATATATTTATATATATAATTACTAATACATATATAATATATTATTTATTATTGTGTTATATAATTTGTATATAGTATATATATATATTATAATATATAAATTAAAAGTACAGCATGAATGTTAGAAAATTCACATCAAAGCCAAATTCAATAACAAATGTAGGCTAACCCGAAAACCATTTGAACTTTAATTGCACGCATTATATATAACCCTAAGTTTAGTTAATTTATATATTTATTATTTAAATGCAATATCATAATTTTCTTTATATATATATTTATTGATATTGATAGATAAATTAGAGGCAAGTGAGAATGTCAAATAAGGTAATGAACTTAAAGACGAAAAATTTAGTTGTAGCAAGTAATATATACTTAGAACGACACCATTGATTGGGAAAATTTGTTTTAATATAAGACCTTTATTACGCAAATCGTTCATTGTATAACATACGAAAGTATAAAATATACCACAATCTGTTCGAAATACATATAGGACTATGCATGTAAGATCAGGCCGAAAACTATTCGTTATAGATAGAAGCAGTATATATATCACTACTCTCTTTTGTTTTCTTGCTTATTGATATATATTTATTTATTTTTTATTTATTGTTGAATTTTTATTATCTATTACTAATAAAATATTTTATGAAAAATTTATTTTACATCTTCCCGTTTAAGGGGTGAACTGGAAGTCTCTATATGATTGGTGTCTAAGCAGAGATGTGCAAGTAGGTGGGTGAAACGTGAAGCATTTTAAAATATAAAAGGATAATACATAGTTTAGAACAACCGTGAAGTGGTTTAGAGAGCTAATTTTGCAACTCCTTAGGGTGGACAACGACTCACGAGAACATCACTCTTCATATTAAAGGGAAACTTTCACATAAAAGCAAAAAAGTAGAGTGGTTTACTGGGAGTCATAATATCCCCTGATAGTAATGAGTATGGAGGGAATTTAGTTCTATACCCTAGCCCGGTCGATGCGTAGAGTACTGAAGAGTAACTCCTCAACCGTACTATTCCTGCATCTGTTGCTGGTATTAACCTTAAAATGGTATATATATTATTTAGTTATATTTAAATAAAAAATAAAGTAATAATATTATGACTTTCTCAATAAACACTTATATGGTATTACTTTAATAAGTAATATATACTCAATATATAAGTGAGTAAAAACGGAAAGATGGCAGGAGCATCGTGTGTCGCTTTATGATAGGATCGCTTATCACGTAAGACACAGTGCAGAAACATCGTACATCCAGTTGCGAACGACGTAGAGGGGACTTAACATATCGCCATCTGTGAGTGTTGAATTGTAGAATCCTTCCGAGGATAGAAGAACGAGAAAGACACGCATTGCTCACATGTTGCTCTTTTTATAGATGATCTGTGTGTCTGGCATTGTTTGGATGGTGTTTAACTTTCTCGCGTTTTAATATTTTTCTTTTTACTTTAGTTGGTGTTTTAAGTGGGACACTCGAGGCCGACTCGGCTGCGGACACATGAGGGGGGACGAATGTCCCCGCTCGTCCCGGCTGAGGGCTGCGGAGAGACCCTGCATCTACATTTGAGGAGGTGTGGGTGGCGGAATATATCATATCTTGGTATTTCATAACATTATACTTAAATAATAAGAAAACAGAAACTTGTTATGGCAAACACTTGTAGGCTCTACTTGCCCTTGAATAAGAAATCGAAAAAAAAACATCGAATTAAACAAAATGATCACGAAGTAATTTTCACATAGTCTAAAACATATTTCAAAGTAACATCTTTTTATATAGCGCCGGCATTAGAAGTCTCCTAACTTATTAATCATTTTATATATTTTCATGTTGAGCATTAATATAAAAATCATGAACGATTTATTTTTCATATAATATTATATTAATATATATATATATATATTTTCTAATATATATATATTAATATTATATTAATATTTTATATATAGGTCAAGCGATTTAGTATAAACCGTCATTAATGATTTTAAAACTATTAATGTGAATATTAATATAATAACATTATGTAAAACTGGAATGCTAATTGGTGGAATATGCTTAGGTCCAATTGTAGTGGGCGGAAATGTAAAAAAAAAAAGAAAAAAAAAATATCTCAATAACTACAATAGCTTACAGCGAAAAGGATAACATTTTTTTTGAGGTATGGTAAAAATATTTCATCTCTCAATAGGAAATTAAAAAAATAAGAAAAAAATAAATATTGTTAATAATTATAGTTAATTCAAAAATGATTTAAAAAGGCTATTTAGTAAACTCAATTTTTATATCTTGCTGTAAACTACGGCTGATGGAAGGAATGATTTATTATATTTATGGTTATCTCGTTATATATATATAAAATAGACTTATCTATTAATTTTATTGACTTTTTTTTTATTATGTTTATTACTATATAATAGAATACCTACCAAGTGGATTATAAAGCTCAAGCACTCGATGGCAGTGGTTCGGAGGTCTCTCGGCCTCTATTAGCGGGGAATACTAAGGGGTATGAACTATAATTCCCGCCTCTTCGGTGAGTAGGGTCTCCTCAGGAACTACCCCGTCTCTTGTATTTGTGATAGTTGGTAGTCGGGGTTCCGTTATACCGCCCTCTCCTTACGGTATGGTAAAACTGTCCCCCCCTATGTTTCCACGTCGGCGTCGAGCCCTAATGTGGGCCAGTATTAAAAGTCATTTTTCAATATGTTGAATTTTTCACATGAGATTCCATAAAAATGTATATCACTCTTTCAGCTGTAGGCTTATTTGTAGTTTTTTGAATAGGATTTTATATTTATTTTTTTATTTTTTTTTTAATTTTTTTTTTACATTTTCTTGCAACTATAAACTTTGGATCAGTAAGTCGCCGTCTAATGGTATCCGTACTTATTCTGGTCCCATGAACATCCTTAAACTGTATTATGGATGGTTGTATAGTAAAACGTCTGTCCATTATTTTTTTATATGGAGAAAAAATTATATTATATTATTGTCTAATAAAAATATAATTGAAGATGAGTATGGCCTAAACTCTATAACGTGTATTATTGATATAAAATAATATAATAACTACATGAATAAGTTATACATTATATATGGTTATTATATAAATAAAATAATCCAATTATATCTCACGAGTTATTACAATAACATTCAAACGTAATTTAATTTTTATAATACAAATATATAAACCTATATATTATATATTTTACTGAATATACTAGAAGCTATTGATATACGCACGCCTCGTAAGCAAAAAGGGTTGCTGTGTCATACTGATGGAGTTTTTGTTGTTTTGATAATTGGACATACGATGGATATGGTATCGCTCGCGCGTGCTGTCGCTTAGCTTTCCTTTTTGTCTACTCACTCTAGTAATACTGAGTAAAAATTACTTTTGGCTCTCAACTTTTTTCTTGTTACATGTTTGAAACAATTATAATCTCCTGATCTGCTTGTAGATTATAGCCTTGCTTGATAAACTGCATATATTCTTTTGCGTAGTGACGATGTTGAGTTGATTAAGTGTACTGAGTGTGTGTGTCATATACCCCCCCTCATTTGATATGTATGGGGTTTCCTGCCCTATTTTTTTAATTTTCTAACTTCAGAAAAGTTAAGTTAAGTTAGGTGTTTTTACTGAGAGTAAGTAGGGGTGACATACTGTACTATTTAGCGGAGCTTCTGGCTATAAATAGCTATAGAAAGTGACTTATTATTATATTTATATATTTTTTTTTTTAGGTTTTATGTATATTTATATTTTCACCTATTTATCATAGGTATTCCAGCTTATGAAATAAAAAAGAATCTTATAGTATATATATATTTTAATACGGTGGACTAGGCTGTGGATTTATATAGTTTGCACTTATGTTATATTTATCTTTATTCTTCACTAGCTCCCAGTCCTCTACATGAGCCACATATCTATATTCTCAAAAACTACAACAGCCTTACCGGGAAATAGAACTATATGTTTTTGATATTCCTGGCTAAAATTTTTTTTTTGGCATCGCTAGCTATGAAACTGTTTTTTAAAAAAAATAAAGAAAAAGAAGACTTGGAGGGGAAGCTGGAAGAAAAAGATTAGTAGCTGTGGGTTGAGTTAACATGATGTATATAAGAGGGGAGAGAAGAACAAATGAGCAGAAAAGGGCAGGAAAACTGAAAAACCCTACAGGGAAAGAAATACAGTTTTGGAATCCTATTGTAATTATTTTGTATGAGAGTAAACGGAAATTTAAATTACAAAAAATTAACAAATAAACAAATTTGGTCTTATTGTTTCTTTACTAAGTATGATTGTGACACTATGAGTGTTTAATGTTTGCGAATGAGGTTTTTTTTTTATCGAGCGGCATTGGCTCGACACGTCTGTGACGGGGAACTACAGGGCGGGACGTTTTTCTTATAGCCGTTATAGGGGTCGGAGGAACCCCGGGCGGACCCACAACTACAAAGTTACTTGGAGACCCTTCGGCACTGGAGTGGGGAATTAGTTCTACGCCGCTGCTAGTACTCCCGGTTAATCCGACGAAGACCCGACTCTCTGCCATCGGTGGCGGTATACCGCCCTGGGGTATCTTCTAGTTAAAGAAAAATAACAAAATTTAATAGAAAGTCTAATTTATTTTAACGAGTAATACAATAAATAGGTTCTTCTTATAATATGGTCTCTCTAATTCATTATTACTTCTAATTATTAACAATATTTTTTTATTTTTTTTTTATTTTTTTTTTACATTTTCCTTAATCTAAAATTTTTTAATGGTAAACTATATTATTTATTTGGCTGTAGCTATTGTTGTAGTCTCTTTTGAGATTTTTTTTTTTTTTTTTTTTTTTTTTTTTGTTCTTTTTTTTTGGTACGGGTTTCGGCATTTTGTTTAATTGGTTAGAAAAATTTGGAGGGCGATTCAGCTTTACTCAGCAATGTTTGATGTTTGTCTTTTGCTCCTGGTAGTGGCGTGTTTTGTAGTTTTTTTTTGTAAAGATATATGGATCTGTAGTTGGTTCTGCTCTGCGATGAGGGCTTGACATCTTCGGATTTTATATTTATTTTTATTAGGTGAATCTATTTTTTTTTGTATTAGATGATATCGGATTTCTTATTGTATACACTTATATTATAGTATATCCTATTTACTTTTAGGTAGCGTTATTTTTTTTTTATTTTTAAACCTTGAGTGATCTAAGTATATTGTTTAAAGTTGTTATTTATATGGTATTTTACATTTTTAGTAATATGTTACTTATATTAAGCTTATTTCTTTTTATTAATTTTGTGATACTATTATTTCTATATATAGTATATATTTTTGTATAGCCTGTAGTTAGTTTTACCGTGATGGTGCGTTGTGCTATTTTTTTGAGCCATTGAGCGTGTTGCGACAGCGTACTTAGGTATAGCTTTGAGGCTGTCATATTTCGGTGTGTATTAATGAGGTTCTTGTCGTCGTGATGGATAACTGATTGGGACTTTGCTTTTACAGGTAGATGCATTACTCAGTGTAATATTAGGCTATGGCTCGGCGTGTGTAATTGGCTTGGTTGTCCAACTCTCTAGTACGGAAACGACTATTTGTTAGCAAGAGGAAAGAGAAGACAGCATGATTTTGAGCACAGTAAGAGAAGGTGTAAGTAGTGGCCATTGAGCACAATAAGAACTTTAAAATGTGGATATATCTCAAACTCTTAATCAGCGAGTGACGTGCGGACCGAAGGCGTGATGTCGTAGTCGATAATACTTGGTGTATTTGAGTAAATAATGCAGATTGTTGTTTCATTTGAGTATAATGCGGCGCTCGGTGGGTTTGAAGCGGACGGTTAAGTTTTTTGGAAGAAGAGATTGAAGAGGGAAAAGAAGTTGCGTATGTGATACGGGCATTAGCTCAGGGGGTTCCGAGCGCGATCGGGTCGAAATAATATTGAGGGGGGGTGGCACTGGTTTTCCTGGATACTTCGTTGCGCATTGTTGAGGAGAGGAAGTGTGTAGCTATTTTTGGAAAAGTGCGGAGGAACCCCCGCGACAGGCAAATACCAAAGAGCGGGGTTTCGCGGATGACCACTCCGAGGAGGGCGAATTAGGTCTTTTGACCCGCTTCGTAGGTTTCCCGGAGGCGTGAGAGCACCGGACTCCTCATTCGGGCGGTAGATCGCCCTGTGGTGTGGTAATATCTTTGAGTAGTTATAAAAAAATTTAGAACAGCAACAAACTTATAATAGAATAGTCTATGTTATTTTAACGAGAAGTATTGTACTTTTTGAGGAAGACCAAATTAAGAGTTTCTTCGGCTATGGACTTTATCAGACTATATATTTATAGTTACATTAACACTAATTTTATATTTTATTTTCTTTTATTTTTTGCATTATTCTCTATGATATAATGGTTCTACCAGGGAGTTCACCAAAGAATGGTTTTCCAGTGTCGTGTTTGACAGTTATTTCGATAGTTTTTGAGATATCATGTTTTTTTTTTGTGTATTTTCTTATTTTTTTTTTTTTTGTTTTTTTTTTACGCTTGTGCTTGGTGACTATGACATTGGACAGCCATTCCACAGTGTGATTCTTCTGGTTTTATGCGTCAGTATGCAGTTATTAGGTTCTATTACAGAATATACTTATGTAACGGATATATGTTAAGTTTTGACCATCCCAATTTAGATAACTATATTATATATTTATTTGTATTTCTCCTATTTATTTATATATATATTATTATATATTTACCATTTCTAAATATATATATATATAATATTATATATATATGGCTATATATATTATTTCCTACTGATACTTTACGTAATCTGGTTATATACTTTTATTGGGCTAGTATGTATATATATATATAGGTAGGTATATGTATCTATGTCAATGATGGTTACATCACATTAACACACGACACACTCACAACACACACAACAAACACACACATCAACTACACACGCACACACACACACTTACCCGTAATTTTCCTGGTTTTAGTTTGGGTATTATTATTTATTATTTATTATTATTATTTATTTTATCTATTATTTATTATTATTATTATTATTATTATTTTATTATTATTATTATTATTAATTAGGTTTTGGACTATTATTCAATATAGAATTGTTATGATTTATTCTGTGATACTTCAATATTCTTATATATACACTATTATTATTATCATTAATATTATTATTATTAATTTATTATTATTTTATATTATTATTATTATATATTTAATTATTATTATTATTATTAATATTAATTATTGTATTGCATTTTATTAGGGTCTCTTCGCATTGTTTATTTAAGTAATGTAAAATATATTAATACCTCTTACTTTTGCTCATATCTCTAATTTCGGACATTATTTTTACTAATACGAATACGATGTTTTACTAATTATTTCCATCAATTGATTTATTATAGCTCCTTACACAAATTTTAAATCGCTACTCTTATCCAATTGGAATTTTTCTTGTAATTGAGTATAACAACTAATTATAGTACTTAAATTTACTTGTGATAATTATTTACAGCAATATGGAGTAATATATTTCTTCACGTGGTAGTTCAAAATAGATACAAACATAGTATTGAACAATTGACTAGAGATGCTAGCCTATCTATCTTAAATTAGGTGTGGATAATTTTACTAAGATATCGGTGTTTGTTGTAACTGTTATGTAGTAGAATTTACCACTATGGGGTTACAGAGTTTAAGCCACTTTCTTGATAAAATATTTAAACTACTAAAAAGTCAAACTACTCAATATGAAAGTTCATTGAGCGGTAAGTAAATAGTTTAAATTTAACCAGGAAAATTCGTAACATAAACTACCACAAAGTAAAAATGTACAATAAAAAAAAATAGTGTAAAATACTGCTTACACATCTATGTAGTTAAAATAATATAGGAGAAAACCTTCGTGTAATATTAAATTTAATACATTATGATTATAGCTATACTAATAATATATTATGGATTTAAAATTGACTTCTATATTATATATTTATGGATATATACTATATATATATAATATCTATATTATATATTAGTATATACCTAGTATATATTATCTGCTATGATTGATGCGAAAATTAAAAATTTGATTTGCTTTTTTTTTTTGTTTTTTTGCTTTTTTTGCAGTATAAGGCAACGTAGTTATTGTATAGGTCTTGAGAATTAAGCTCAAGGGACAAATTGAATTCAGACATCCGCAGATGATGACAGGGCTAACTCAAGAATGGAAATGCTTTTCGTACCGTTAAACCATTTTCATACAGTTTTTATGTAAATTTGTATTTAATGTTAAAAAATGTTTTCCTAGTAATTTATTTTGATGACGAGTGTTTTTTTGTGCATATGTGACAAATTTTGAGGTACTAATAATTATGGGTATTTCAAATAACTGATTGAACGGAGTTCTGTCACCCCGCCTGACGCTATTACTATTATATTATATACTTAACTTAGGTATTTATCTATTATTACTATCTAGTCTTATTTACTCTTGATTTTATATTATCATGATAAGTATATTATTATGACTAATGATTTTTATATATTTAGTATTATAGCATATATACGGTTTATATATATATATATATCACTATTTATACTACGTTATATTCATATTAATTTTACTAGGTGGAATTATGATATATTTATGTATTTATATGGGTAATGATATTTTTGATTATGTTTATTATATATAGTATGATTGGGCTGTATCTTAGTAGTAATATTTGGCGAATAACATTCAGTATGATTATGCCTTGCAGTAAATTATAGGGGAGATTAGCTTTCTGTTGGTCAGGATTGCTATATATTCATTGGTGACCGAAAACGCCTTTCGTGTGTCCAAGGAGTACATAGGTGATTGAAATCTTAATATTTCTAACATTAAGTTAACCTAATTTAACAGTAAATCTAAATTGGAAAGTATATTAACAATAAATTCATTTATTTTATTTAATTATATATGAAATTCCATACACTTACTTGACAGAATTGAAATATACAACAGATAGTAACGAAGCAATGGTTGCACTAAGGTATAAATAATCTCAAATGTTGATAAATGAGCATTCCCCCTTCTTCACCCGCTTTCCCAGCGGCTATATAACAGGTCCTCTATTTCTGCGACGCATTGATTGTGGCGGGACACGTTTTAAATATACCTTGTGTTGATCGTGCTCGGGATATTGTGTCATTCAAGTATGCGAGAACTTAGCAACGCTCCTTATATTCTTTCAGGGATTTCTTCAATCTGTATATGTCTCGGTATATTTAACCAATGTGTCAGTGTGATACATCGGTGAACAACTCCATTATCTGCCCAAAACTGGTTTGAGATCTGATCGTGCTAATTTTTCTCTGTTTGCAGTCGGATGACCATAAGGCTACTCTTGCAGATAAATTGTATGGGTTAACACAGTGCCTGCAGCTCTGTTGGGTGTGATATGGGTACAGAAGGTTGGATTTTTCAGATTATCCGTCTGTAAAACATGTCGAATGACTTACATTGATTAGTGTTTTGCAGCAATTTTTCTGGTGATCTTGTTTGTCCATGAAGTTCTCTTGGATATTCCTGTTCCTTCGTTACTCTTGGAGTTTTTTGATATCTTGGCGAGGTTTTCGCCCGTTTCATTAGATAAGTTTTTAATAAATCTTCCTGTTTTCTCTATAGACGTTATGATTGGAGGCGTGCACAAACATGTATGTATTCGGGATGACATCGATTAGTGGTACATTGTGCTTCGATTATGATGATCGCATGGTTTGCTAATGGACTCTACTTCGGTTAGTTTTACCACCCGTAACAAATGTCCATTATCGCACATTTTCGATCTATTTGTGTTTATTATATCATTTTGAAAATATGATGAGGAACCACTTAAACACAGAACATTGACGCGCATCGGACTAGTATAAAATGCTATAAAGTGTATTATGGTCTTGAGCATACGGAACTAGTAAATTACAGGTAGGTGACATTTGCCCTACGCGTATAATTTGATGTGCTTTTTATATTAGTTTGAGATGTTGGCACGGAGGACGGGCAATGGATACTATATCATGATATGTCCATCATAGGTTTCTACACTTGTATCTTGAAAACGAGGCGTTTTCGGTGAAATGTTTTATTGACACATGATTATCTTATATTTATGCAAGTGATATCATATTCTTAAATTTTTTCGTTTCATATATTAACGATACACCTGGTATATATAATTCAGGGCTGTTGAGCAGGTTAAATTTTTATTTCACGGCTCGACTATATAGTCGATTTAAATTACCCAGCCCAGACTCTGGTACTCCAGCCTTTTTAGAACTATTTCGCTCGTTACTTATCGCTCTAGCATTTTAGAATTACCCTCTCCGACTCACATTTTTTTAGATTACTAGTCTCCGTACTCCGGCTCCCAGGATTTTAGAATTACCTTGCTTCTGACTACGGGATTTCTAATTTAATTTGATTGGCTTCGGTTCTAACTTATAGGTATTGGCGTTCTCTCATTTTTCACTTATATTTAAATTGCGATATAATTCTTTCTCGTACAAAATTTAGGCGCATAGTATCAATGATGTTATCCGGAAGTTGCACATCTTTTATTACTATAGAATTAAAAACTGTCGAAAATGAATTGTGTTTACTCTTAATGATAAGATGTGTTTAAGAAATCAAATTAATATATCTATAAATAAAGAAATTATTAGAAAGAATTATATCACCTTTTTCATTTCCTAATTTAATATGTTTCATGCTAAAGTTTATAAAATTAATTCTCGGGTGTTGAACTATGACATGCGCCTGAACACACGTATTGATTACATCTTTTACTCTCAAATAAAGTTGTTTTATTTAAGATGAAAAAAAATGTTATTTCACTTTCTTCCTAAATTTTTAAAGTATATATTCTGATCTTTGAGCTGCCTGTGCATATGTAATATATATTCATTCAAAACAATTCATTTTTATTTTAAAGTAATTTCTTCAATAAATCTTCCTTTTAACAGAAGTCTTACAAACGATCTTAATTCCTCCACTTTTATCTAAGATCGCTCTCAATACGCAACTTACTAGGAAGCAATAAAGCTGATATTATTGTGCTAGCCGCATCTTGCAAATTTTTAGAATGCTTGAGTCCTCTTTTATAACTGTATAACTTTAAATTTCCGGTTCGATTTTCCTTTTCTCTGACGTTCATTCTTCATCTTTAAACATTTTTTGTCGTTCTATGGCAGTTATTTCGGGTTTGTTTTTTTTTTTTATTTGTAAGGTATTTATTAATGGGTAGATTTGAAACATTTTGCAAGATCCGCTTTTTCTACGAGGTGTCAGTGGGGTCTCATTACTTCTGTCAATGATGGCTGTTCTGTTTCATGCTTGGGCAATCGACAAGATTAACCAAAGGAAGATTCTCTCGAACTGCGCTGTAAATTCTCTCTGAAAACATCCGATCTTTCTGTAAATTTCCTCTTCTGTCTTCATTACATTGCGTTATTTATTTCCAATTGGGTATAGAGGTGAAGATCTTTTCATTCTATATCACCTCCATACTTTTTGCAAGGCAAGATCATCAGAATAATGTTTTCATCTATTTTTTATCTTATTTATTACTCTAAATTAGTAGAAAAATTCTCCTGAACATCATGGTGTATTTATTTTTTAAAAAATTTCTGAGTAGTTTTTTAGATACTCAGAAAATTATTTAGAAGGCTGTTCGAATCTTAAACATAATTACAATTTTCAGTTCTAAAATTAGTCAAATCAATATTTAGACTCCATTCAAAACTGTTTTTATTTATATTTATACTGATATTCTTGTTGTTTTTTTTTATCATTCCTTCAACCTCCTAAGGCTAATTCTTTTGGTTTTTCTGTAGTATAAATGGGAGCCGGATTGCCGTGAGGCCAGACTGTTTGTTAGTTCCGGTACGAGCGGAGCCAGACAGCCTGGAGCCTGCGAGCTGGTTATATTTCTTTTTCTTTTCTTTTAAAAATAATTTCTTTTTTTATGATGACAAAATTGTATTTATCGTCAGACGAATGTGCTGAACAATTCTTCAAATAGTATTACGAATCTTTAGTCGATACGGATCCGGATCCGAAAGTCAGAGCTGGAGTCGAAGGTCGGAGTCCGGAGCCCGAGTATGATTAATGTTTAACTTTCGAAGAATATATTTTTTTAGAGATCTGCTGAAACAGTTTTCCCAAAGTGCTATGAAACCGTTCCTATAGTCGGAGTCGAGGCGGAGCCCCACAATTTTAAATTGCTGAAGCCGGAGCCGGAGCCTGATTGTAATTCTTTGTAAATGATTTTTTTCTAAACAATATTATTTGTTTTTTAGCGTCAACTAAATTTTTAATAGTCTTCCAGAGATCTTTTGTATTCTTTGAACAATTTTCAAATGTTTTCTCCTGCTTAATCTTACGTAATCACGCTTTTAGTTGTATTCTGACGAACTGGTGGAGGTCGGTTTCTTCGCGCAGAGCCAGTCGCGAGGCGGTGTCGGAGCATGTATTTTTTTTGATTAACTAAATTTTTTTTCTGGTTGTTAAAATATTTAATCTTGCTTAGAATGTAGTTTCTTGACATCAATTTTTACATATAATAGTGCAGCTAATGCTCCCTTAGTCGGATCCAAGGATTCATTTGAGTCTGGAGCCGGCGTTGAAGTGGGAAAGCCGAAGTCAGAGCCGGTGCGTAAGTTTGATTTTTTTTGGAAAATTTTTTTTTAGGCTGATTAAAATTTATTGCCCAGAATTTAATCGAACAAACTGTGAACAATTTTCATAATAGTGCAGAAACTTATGTTGATTTCCGGATCCTGGATGCGGGCTGCTCGTATTCGGAGCCGGATTTCTTGTGGTCATATTGTTTTTTTCGTAATAAGCCTTTTCAAAATATCTTTTTTTACATTTTGAAAAATTGTTTGCCTGTTGATTAGTACGTTTGCTGAGTCAGGTTTCAATAGTCGAAGAATCCTTTAGTACGTGATTCGTTTCCGCCGGTATATGAGGCCGTGATGTCGATAGTCTGTTGAGCTCAGATGTTTCAGAGTCGTGTTATACTGTGTATTATTTAATTTTGGTTTTCTGAGAATATTTTTTTTGAATGAACAAATTTGGTATAATTGCGCAGCAAGTTCGATGCTAAATTGTGGTATCTAAATGATGTGGCATGAATAGCTAGTCAGACCGGAGCCGAAGGTGAAGTCGGAGTCGGTATGCGATTTATGGTGAATGTCGGATTGCCGAAGGCTCGGAAGCCGGAGCCGGAGCCGGTTAACCTGGGTGGATCTGTATGTGTTTTTCTCTGAGAATATTGTTAACTTTTATGGCTGTTAAAAATTTTAAGTTGTCATGATTATGATCTGCATTACTTGAGACAATTGTTGGTTCTAAATAGTGGCTAGAAATCGTTAGTTCTGGTCTGGATCCTGGATTTAACGAGAGATCGATTCTGGTATAATTATTTTTGTCATTGATAGATAATTCTAGATGTTAAATTTTATTGCCCAGTGAAACTTTTGTCTGAAACATTCATTCAAATAGTCGCAGAATCCTTAATGGATCCGGATTTGGAGGTCGGTGAGCGGTTTGTCGGTAGTTCTGGGATCTTTAAGTCGGAGATTGGTAGTTCCGGACCATTAGCAGTATGATTTTTTTCGAAAAATATTATCTTTTTTATGTGATACACTTTTTATATTGATGAATAACGGGTTCTGAACAATTTTCAGAGTAATTCTCAGAAACGTTTAAAAGTCGATACGGATTTTTCAGAGTCCGAGTTAGCCCGGATTTTCCTGAGTATTAATTTTTTTTTATAACAAGAAGATTTTTCAGTAGAAAAATTTCAACTTTATTGCTCAGAAAACGTCTTTATCCTGATTCTATTTTTCTAAAATGTTAGTAAGACTCTTTAGTCAGATCCGGATGTCCGTTATAAATGAAGTCGTGAGCTGGAGTTAGGAGCGCCGGGCTGGAGGTCAGAGCCGGTGAGCCGGTGCGGATGCTGGGTATAGATTTTTTTTTCCAAATAATATTTTTTTTAGGTGAAAAATTTATCATCAGAAGACTGCGTACTGATACAAATTTTCAAATAGTGCAGAACCTGTACTCTTCTGGGTCCGGAATGCGACGATCATGTGTATACGCATTCCTCAAGGTCTATATGTAAATTTTTTTCATTCGTTAATTTTTACTCTAAGTATTGATTTTCATTTCCTATTAAGCCTTACTGAACAATTCACAAGAGTGAATAATTTGTAGATCGGAGTCCGGTAATTCGGATTTCGGAGCAAATTTTTATATCCAGTAAAGTTTTTTTCGAAAATATATTTTCTTTGTTTGTTGAATAACTTTAATGGATAGAGAGTAGTGCTGAAAATTTCAATATTTATGTTGTCGATATAACTTGAGTGAGTGATCCGAGGAGCGCGAGGCAACCGAATCTCAGACGGCGGAGCGGAGCTTGGAGCCGAATCTTTCAGTATTAACTTTCATTTGGGCAAAAAATCCATCTCTTTTTAGGCGAAAAATGTATTGGCCCAGTATAGACGTTTCTAAATTCATTTACGAGAATGTGGGGTACAGATTAACCTTTAGTCGGTAATTCCCGGAGCCGATAGCCGGAGCTTCTCCAATCCGGAGTGTACAGCGGTCCTTGAGTGAGTATGAAATTTGTGGTATTTTTATAGAAATGATCTTTTTTCTTTAGGTGAATAAATTCATTGAAATTTAATGTATGGTCTTGCTCGAACAAGTTGGGGTCAACCTATACGGTGCAGGACACTCTTGGCTTTGATTGGGCGATCGCTGGATCCGAGGATGTACTGCGAATCTGGAGCTGCGCAGGTCGGATGTCTTGGCAGGAGGAAGCCGGAGGGAGATCGATTGTAGTCTGACGGCGTTTGTAGGAAGTATTTTGGTTTGGGCTTGGATCAATGAGGAAATAATTGAGGCGGTTTGTTTTTGCGTCGAGTTGATATAGAGCAACTCTGTTCGTTTGTCGCATTTACGGCACACATTCGTCTGACTTCTAATTTTCTATAATATTGTTCAATTAAACGTTTTAGTTGCGGTGCTGGATCCGGATTGCTCTTGTTGCACGGAGACGGTAGTATTTAGAACCCGCATCCCTGTTTTATAAATTTTCTTTAGTATTGAAAATTATTTTGTTTTTTAGATGAAAAATTTTTTTGCCGGTCAATACCCGTGCTGAACAATCTGTTCATATAGTTGCATTTGTCAAACCTAGTTGGTATTCGAATCTCCGGAGTCTGGAAAACGGAGCCCTGGTATTCTGGGTAATAATGTTTTTATTACTATTATAATATTTATTTTTGGTGAAATTTTTGCCAGATATGACGGTGTCTCTTAATACATGTTCTTGCGGAATATTGTCATTGAACCGGTTGTCCTGGATCCAGCGCCGAGGGATAGGTTTGGAGGCAGCATGCCGCAGGTAGTAGATTGTTTAGAACGGAGAACGTGGATAACGAATGCGGAATGGGAGCTATTATTAGGTGTCGGGATAATTAGTGGTGATATTTTGAATAGTCTCGCATAGTATGATAAATAATTATTTATTGTGACCAGAAGAAGTTAATTGAGGCATCTTAATACGCTAATAACAGTTGACGCAAGGAAACTGTGTGAGTTCGGGAAGATACTATAGATGCCTGGAGGCTTTAGAAAATGGATATATATATATTGATTTTGTACGTTTGTGTAGGGTTGTATAGAAATAACATAATCAGATCGGCTTGAATTTGGAGTCCAAGTTTGGAAAAAGAAGCTCATAATAGCTAGAGGTAATAAAGTTGTATAGGAGGCGCATAGGTATATAGAGATATGTAGTTTATGGTAAGTTGATATTTAAGTAGTATATAATGGAGATAGTTATGGATGTGTAGAGCCAATGCAGGTGAGATTTGTATTTAGTAAAGTGATATAATTGGTTGAACATTAAGGTAATCGTAGTAGATTAGATATAATTATAGTGACGTGGTTTTATACGAAGGAAGCTATAAAGAGATAGGTACTACAGTTTTGATTTTTTCTGTGTGGGTTGTAAGGCTTATATTTTATATAGTAAACGAAAACTTATATATTTGGATTGACTTATGAAAGAATAGAATATACGCAAGGTGAGGTGATGTTTGTTCAGGAGTAATTATATGGAAGAATGAAGAGTCGTACGGCATGGCTGACCTGAGTGAATTGTCGGATGATTTGGCTCTCTGAGTGGTGGCGGATCTGAAAAATAGCTTTTGTAAGGGGATTTAGTAGATACGAGGATTCTTTGTAAGTGTGTGAATGAGAGGAATTTGAAAGTAGAACGTAGGAGAGTAGGTATAGGTTATGCGTTTGATGAGAATAGGTTCTGCAGGAGGTGGGAAAGTTATGGTGGTAGATGGTGTGCTTTGCTAGCGCTGAGGTTCAAATGTCTGCGTAAATACGCTCTTAGGATATTATCTGTGATTTACTAAAGGAGATTACGTGATGATTGTCGAGGACTCGCCGCTAGCTTATGATAGAGTTGGGGTGTGAAATGTGAGGAACGATGCCGCGGTTGATCAATATCACAATGCTTAGTCTGGGAGGGATAACAAAGGAAGATGGGACAGTAATTTAGTGTAGCTATTATAAGGGTCTTTTACATGAATGGTAATGTCTATAACTTTATTGCTATATGTATTAATATTTAGTAGTGAAGATAAGAGATACTATGGTTAGGAATAAGAGGTATACAGATATATATAAAGTAAATAGATATAGTACTATATTTAATACTTCTAGCTAGGGGCTATCACGAGCATTTGATGGATTTATTGCTATACATTGGTATTAAGTCAGGAGCAAACCATAATCCAAAAGTTCAAGCTCAACGTTCAACATATAGGGCATCAATGATGCTTTGTTGCGATATAAATTATTGTACATCTATACTTAAGTAGTTGATGTAATATATTTCTACATTGCGACCAGGACTGCGAAATACCTAATCAGGCCACATATACAGCGTTGCGCGCTCTGTTTTTCTAACTGTTACAGGCAGGATACGTCACACACCTACTGTCCGAGCCACCTTCACAAATATAAGAAGCTCAGGCTCGCATATGTCTTTATACCCAAATATTCTTCTGCTTTCGATACTCACTTGCTTTCTTTGAGTCAACTACGTATAGCGCATTATTTAACATTCACACAAACAGAACAGGTGTAGTGATAATGTAAATCCCTTCTGGGCCACATGGCATTCTACTGGGTGCTCCTGGGGTTACAGGAAGCAACCGACCAAAGTCACAGAACCGCCGACATGCGCAAAACCATGCTTTGTTGCGACAAAGTTGCATAATTAAGATCGAAAATGATTTCATTCGCGCCAGGACTCGAACCACCGGCAACAGCGTCCCCGTTAGACAATGTACAGGAGGCTCTACCACAGTCCAATCCGCCTTCCCAAAAAGAAGGCATCTGGAAAGTTTTCACAATATCCTGCTTCGATATCACTGGCTTTGAAACTTGATACTTATTTATAAATCAAAGAAGGGTGATTGGAACCCCTACTGGGCTACACGGCATTCTCTCTGGGGTGCTCCTGGGTTACAGAGCAATCAACCAAAGTCGAAGACGCCGACATGCGCGCAACATGCTTGTTGCCACAAAATTTGCAATAATAAGAGAAAAAAAATTCACCATTCAGCCAGACTTCGAAACGCATCGACGAGAGAGGCGTCACCCGTTAGACAATTGTACAGTAGGCTTCTAACATAGCCCAATCCGCTGCGCAACATATAGTCATTCTTTGGAAGTTTTCAAATTCTCCTCTTTGTATTATCGACAGCTTTGAAACTTGGGTTATTTAATTCCACAGAAGGGTGGTTGGAACATCCTTCTGGGGCTACACGGCCATTCTTGGATGGCCAGGGTGCTCATGGGTTTACATGGAGGCAACCTACCAACAGTCAAGGAACGCCGAGAAACGCAGAAAAATGTTTGTTGCCCGCCAAATTACA
>JABUQX010076416.1:10000-13572 GCA_015478945.1 Trachelipus rathkii
CCAGAGGTTAGTTGCAGCAAGGCCGTCCCCTTAGAGGAGCCACTTTCTCTCGGATGGGGACATCTTTCAAAATGAAATTAATAGCGAAGGAGAGAATCGTCGGCATATTAGTGGACAGGTGAAGAAGTAATACAGAGAAGGTAATTAAAGTAAAGGAGAAAAAAGTTGGGATTATATTATATATATATATATATTATATATATATATATATTATTATATATATATATATATATATTATATATATATATATATGTATTTATTTGTATATATAATATATGTAATGTTTTTTTGACAGGGCTTAAAACAATGAGAATATTTTATAAATAATTCAAAAGCATTGAAATAAAAGCATCAAAATTAAAAAAGATGTATACAGAAATTAAAACTGTAACGCAAACCATTATAAGAAAGAATAAAACAAACAGCTGACTTGCCATGAATGTTACTAAAATGGCGAATAATTATAATATATATATATATATATATATATATTATATATATATATATATATATATATATATATTATATATATATATATATATATATATATAATATATAATATATATATATATATAATATATATATATAATGGTTTGGTGGTTAGACTTTTGAATGGTATCAAAAGTATGTATTCGATAGTGAACATGTGTGTAAGAATAAATGAGGTGGAAAGTGAATGGTTTAATTAATATTAATAGTGGAGTGAGAGAGGGATGAGTTTCGTCTCCTTGGCTATTTAATTTGTATATGGATGGGTGGTGAAAGATTACTGGTAGGTGTAAAGGTGTTGGTCTGATGGAAAAGAAGGGGTTAAAGATATTATTTTCTTTGAGAATTTTTTTTTTGTTTGAAATCGTAGAATGGTTTGGCAGGGTGTGTAAAAGGAGGGGTTTGAAAGTTGTAATAAAGTAAGGTGATAAGGAGAGTCTGCGGTATGAAGCTATATCGAATGTTGAGCAATTGGAGCAACTACCTGAGTTTAAATATTTAGACTATATGTTGATGAAAAGGAGACGGATGATGCAGAGAGCAGTAGGAAAGGAAGGTCCCTTTCGTGAATACATAGGGAATAAGTCTTGAGTGAGCTAGGTTTGGCATGAAGGTATGCTGCTCCGGTGTTAATGTAATATGAAACTGTGATGTGGAATAAGAGGTATAGCTCTTTAGGCACAATATGTTCAGATGGACATCTTAAGGTGCGGTGTTAGCTGTGAGAAGAATTGATAAAATGAAGATGAACGTGTTAGAGAGTTGTGTGGTGTGAAAAAAGGCGTAAATAAGAGAATAACGGAGAATGTATTAAGATGGTTTGGTCATATAGAAAGGATATGGATGATTGTCGGTTGGTAAGCGTATGTTATATGTTGTGAGTGCGGCTGGATCGACCGGCTAGGTAGACCCGGAAGAAAAGGGGTAGAATCAAATCAGCAATAGAAATGTCTGAAGGAAATAATTTGAGTTGGGCAGAGAGGCGAGGTAGTGCATAATCTAGTAGAATTGTCGAAGTTTTTGAGAGTGGGATTGGTAGTGGTGTGGCTGGCCAGGGGATGGACTTACATTGAACGGGATACACACAGTGAGGGTCCGTCTCGATTCTTGTGAAGCCCTAGGATGGATTTTTTTTTAATGCAACGGTCTCTCACTTAAGGTACAGGGGTACTTTCCTTCGACTTATATCATGTTCTATCTAATTTTGTTTCCGGTTGTAGTTTTGCGGACCCTCTACTCCAAATCTAGGATAGAATGTGTGAGTAAAGATAGAATATGATATTTATATATATATGATAGTTTTATATATATTATATATAGTATATATATATATAATTATATATATATATATAAGATTAATATATACTATATATATATATATAATATTCATATATATTACATTACATGCCTTATTACCTGGTGATTATGCATGAACATTTATTACATTTACCGAAATATATTATATATATATTAGTATATATATATATATTGTATTATATTATAGTATATATATAATTATATATATATATAGTATATATATATAATATATATATATATTGTATATATATATATATATAATTTAATATGAAATGCAATACCGCAAAATAAATTTGTATTTGTAATCCCCGTGATTGATTTTCAACCATGCTGGGATTACGTCCTGATATAGAAAGGTAGAAGATATATTTATTTAATTTTTATTTTTCTTTAATGTATTTTTTTATTTATTTATTTTTTATTTATTTATTTTTGCCCCTTCCTTTGAAAAGGGCATTGCCGTGAGTGGTGGTATCATGTAAATAAAAAAAAAAAAAAAAAAATTTTCACTTATCCATAATACCCCGGTCCTTGGTATTTTCACTGGCGCGGTCACCTTGTTTGGCCCTACGCCCGAGTGCGAACGGGAAGAGTACTTAGTAATGCTCTGCTTGGACAGTAGAGGTATTCTCGGTTGGATTCTTCTTTTGTCTCGTCGTAGCGTAGTGGTCCAATACACTTGCACACTACAATCTGCCTAGGGTCAGGAATCGATCCCAGCATGGGGAATTACATCAGGGTTATATAATATATATATATAGTATATATATATATATATAATATATATATTATATTATTATATATATATATATATATTATATATAATAGTCTTTATGAGTTATGGCGTATATAACTGTGTTTTTTTAAAACCTTTTTTTTCATATATTGTTATTATATGATACTACATAAATTTTGTGCTGATAAACAGGATCAAAAAAATTTTAAATACCAAAAAAAGTAATTATTTAATTAATATCGTACTATTTTTACGCCGCATCGTAACTTTGGTCAGCGCCCGGTGAAGGATTTGTCGTCTTGGGATATTTTTCTGCAGTGGCAAAAATCTTTACTCAAGAAGGCAAGAGAAGAGAACTGTTACGGTTCGCAAAGTAGATCATGTGGTTAGGTCGAAATTTACTGCATTGTCGATCCATATAGGTAGTTGGAGTTTACTGCCTCTAAGTTCAGGTTATGATGTGTTTTGTTATGTATATAGAGAATTATATATGAAAAAAACAAAACAATGTGGAACGTATTTTACCCAAAAACATTATTTTTTTTACCTTACCTTAAATTCTTTCACTCGATAGCGTTTTTCTTTCTCATGCAAATTAATTTGCTTCAATGTTTTTCAATTTTTATACATCACTTTCATTGTTGTGTGATCTTTCTCACAGATCTTATTAATTCCTAGTATCATATACAACAATATATGAAAAAAGAAGAATAGTAATCTGCCCCCACGAACTCATAGAGGTCATATATTATATATATATATATATAATATATATATATATTATATATAATAATATATAGGATATTATATATATTTATATATATATATATATATATATATATTTATTATATATTTTATATATAATATATATATACTTATAATATATGATATATTATATATATTTAACCTAGTCTCCTGCATGTTATGTCTACTTTATTCGGTTCATTGGTTTGTGGTTGAAGTTTGTCGGTACGTGTGATTGGTTTTGGTTTATTTTAAATAGTACCAAAACATTAAATACAATAAATAG
>JABUQX010076418.1:0-17500 GCA_015478945.1 Trachelipus rathkii
TATTTTAGATATATATATTTTATTATATAATTATATATTATATATTATATATCATAATATATATATTATATATATTTATATTTATTATATATTATTATATTATATATTTATATTATAATATATATCAATTGGAAAATTTTAAGCTTGGCAGGATGTTATGTTTATTTGAATTTATTAAATGGAAAAAAGCAGTTAATGAAATTCTTTTACATTAGAGAATAAATTATATAATCTTAATTTTAAATGTACATCTGATTTTATATATATATAATATGTAATATATAGGTTATATGTTATTATAGTTAGTAGTAGTTATGATATCTATTGTAGTATATATATATATTTTATTATATTATGTATATATTTATTATATTATATTATATTATATATAGTATTTATATATTATTATATTCTATATATATAACTATTATATATTATTATAATATATTATTTATATATATATCTATTTATCTATATTATATATATATTATAATATTATAGTATATATATATATATATATGTATAATATATTTATATATAATATATAAGTATATATAATATATATTTATTTAGTGAGTAAGTATATTGATTTATATAAATATATCTATATTATATATATATTTTAAATTATATATTATATATTAATATATTATTATATTTATATATATATATATATTTAATAATTTTTGTGTGTTTTATTTTATATGCATATAACAATACTATAAAAATATATAATATAGATATTATAACTAATAATATATTAATATTATTTAATTAGGGTCCCTTCCTCGGTATTATATTAATATATTTTTAGATTATATACAATATTATTTATTTGTTCTCTAGCTGTTTATATATCTCGTATATATTAATATATTATTTTATATTATTATTATATAATATATATTTTAATAATGATACATAATATTATTATATATTTATTATATATATTATATATTATTATTAATAATAATTATTAATATAATATTATATTATATTTATTATATATAATATATTATAATATTTTAATTATATTATATAATATATATCTATATATATTATATATTATATATAATATATATATATACATTAATATTTTATTATATTAATATATTATAATATATATATAGTTTATATTAATATTATATATATATATATATATTAATAATATATATATATTAATATATATTATATTATTATATTATATAATTTATATATAATATTATTATTCCGATATTCGATCCCAAATCCGATAACTTAACCTATATATTATATTATATTATATTGTAATATAAATTATATTAATATTAAAATATGGTAAAACCCCGCATTTATATATTTATATATATTATATATTATATATATAATATTTATTTATATATTCTATATATATTATATATTATATATATTATATTATAATTATTATATTATAATTATATTAGTATTATTGAATATTTATGATTATATATTATGTATTATATATATATATTTATAATAATATATATATATTATATATATTATATACTATTATATATATATATATTATATTAATATATTATATATATTTATAGTTTTTATATTTTATATATATATTTATTATCATTTATAAGAGTATATTATATACTATATATAATATATATATATTTATATATATATAATTTATATATTGTATATTTATTTATTATTATATATATTATTTTATATATAATAGTAATATTATATTTATTATTATATATATATTATATAATTATTTAATAAATTATAGTATATTTATATATGAATATTTTTAATATAATATAATATGTTTATATAATATATTATATGATAATTATATATATTAATATATGTATATATATATATATATATATATATATACATAATTATATATATATTAATATTTATAATAGTTAATATTATATATATATTATTTTAATCTAATATATTTAATTGTATATATATATATAATATATATAATATAAATATATATATTATTATATATATATATTATATATTACTAAATAATATAATATTATTGATATTGATTTTTGCCGTTACGTTGGCTATCGTAGAGGCGCAGAGTCGAAGGCGCAAAGGGGGGTTTGATCTAGTCCGGAATCCTAGTAGACAATTACTAGGAGAAGTTCCCCTTCCTAGATTAGTCAATGCCGTGAGTGTGAAATTATTTAAATTTATATATATATATATAATTTTACTTATTTATATTATTAATATATATATATTATATATTTATTTTATATATTTATATATTATTATATATATATATTTATAAATTTATATTATTATATTATATATTTATTATATATATTTTATATATTATCTATATATTATATATTATATATATTATATAAATTTATTATATATATATATTATATGTAATAATACGTATATAATATATATTAATATATATAATATATTTATATATATATATATAATATATATGTGTGTGTGTGGTGTGCGTATGCGGTGTATTTGCATGTGTGTCTATCAATTTATGAAACTTCATTTTAATGAACGTACATGAAATGTTTTGGATAAAAAGTTAAGATTAACGAAAATCGTAATAAAAAACGTCGGAAATGATCTTGAAAAAGGTATGAGGATAAACCCCTTGACCCGTGAGCGCGGTAAGCAATTCAAATTAAGATTCTGCATACATCTTTGAAATATTTAAATTTTATATTACCGTTATAATATCAAATTAGGCACCCATAACTAGTATTGATTTTTTTTTTAAATAACATTTTTATTTCACGTCAAACATTGTCAAGGAAGTTTTTTTCTCCAAAGCAAATGTTAAAACTTAAAAATATGAACTTTTGCAAACAAGTAACTCTTTTCAGTCATTTCTGACGTTTTTTATTACGTTTTGGATCAAACATTGAATTTCATGAAAATCTAAGGTGGAATGAAATTAATAAATATATATATATATTATATAGTATAATATATATTCTTAATATTATTATATATCTATATATATATTATATATATTATTTATATTATAATATTATATATATTATATATATATATATATATATATATTATTAATATCTATAATTGGTGCTGGGCAAGTTACTCCGTTACCGAGTATTGAAATGTATATTTTACCCAGCATTCGTTTTTCCCTTAAGGGTAAAGAATAGCGAGTTACAGCTGATACGTTTACCCGTTACTATGACAGCGAATTGCAATTCTTTCACTGGTTTACGTTCTGTCCTCGTAGGGGAGTTTATCATTTCATTGAACGAGAAATTTTTCAATAACTTTAAATTGACCTATCAAACCAGATTACACCCTATGTTATTTTGAATTAGACGCCTTGACGGAAGAATGGGATTGCAGAATGATCGTAATTCATGATTCACTAGTTAAACGATTATCTGGGAATCTTGATTGTGTTGGTGTTTAATATTGTAGTTCAGCCAACCGCTGAGCTGATCCAACAATGTTTTTGTTAGCCTCAATAAGAACTAGTGACAGGATTGTAGTAGGTCGAATAATATCTACTATATATTATATTATATATATATATATATCTATATATATATATTATATATACTTATCTATGATATATATATATTATATATATATATATCATATATTATATATAATATTATATTATATATATATGGCTGGCATATCAAGTAGGGAGTAACGGGTTTGACTAAAAAAGTTCGGATTTCTTAGTTCGTTAAATAAAAGAAAATAACCGGAGACACGTTTTCGTTATTGGAAAGTCACGGTTGTTAGTAAATGAGTAAGGGTAACAGAGCTAAGGGTGGTTGCTCACCGTGCATATTATATATATATTATATATATTTATATTAATATTATATATTGAATAGTAGATTATGTGTGGTTTATTTCTCTTATATCTCCTCTATACATATATCTTATAAATGAATAGTATATATATATATATATATATATATATATAATTATTAGTTTATATATTTACTATTTGATGAGAAACTTAATTAAAAATCGTAAAAAAAAAAAAAAAATTTGAAAAGTTTTTCAATTTTAATTTTTAATTTTGTATTTCTTAAAAGTTTATGTACTTAACAATTGTGAAACCATACTAAAAGCATTAAGGTTTGGAGTATTGAGATAAGTGTTGAAGTTCAAAGATAGGGAAGTCGGATAAAAAAAAAAAATTTCTTTTTTTTCTTTTTATTTATTTTTTTTTTTTTTCTCTAAAAAATTTTTTTTCATGTATCTTTTTTTTTTCTTTTTAAAGAGATATATATATATCACTGGCAAAGCCCTAATCAAGGAGGAGGTGTACTCGTTTAACGTCCGAGCAGGACGGAGACAAGCCCAAGATAGCTCACATTCTCCCACCGACCAGTTGCGAACTGGGACCCTCACGCTTTGTTTGGCGAGTGCTTTTCCACTGAGCTATTCGGCGCTTTTTTTTATAATAATAATATTTAAAAAAAATATATACATATATATCCATACATTATATACATACATAGAATATATACTAAGTTTCATAACGACCTAAACTTAAACCTACTATTAAATCTTTAATTATGCTGTCAATGCTTTCACAATCACTAATTTCTTTGTCACTACTATCACTGCACTATGTTTAAATATTAATATTGATATTTAAAAATAATTCCTATATTATTATTATTTAATATTTAATATATTCAATTTTAAACTATTTAAAAATATTAAACAATAATACACTGTATTTTATTAAATTATCAAACATGATCGTACTATTATTTAGTTTATTGTTAAATTATTTTACATAATTTTGCAGGGCATTATTCACCTTTAAATTTCATTTGTTTGTACTTGCCCGTTTGTAAACGAAAATAAAAGTTGTCAAGGTTAAGTTTATTTTTAGCTATGCTATTAGTATGTTAAACGATATCACCACCATTCGCGGAAAGGTAAATGTGATAGAAGGGGTTTCCAGCACCTTGCTACCAGTGGAGAGAATTTGGAAAATTAACTTCATATGACTCGACGATTACCTTGGCAGCTCCACGTTAAGCAATTTAGTATTTACTATTTCTCTTGAGTGTTTAATTATTTGTATTTTAATTATCTTTAAGAGCCCGTAGAAATGATATCAAAAGGTATGTTAATAATTAAGAGAAATATTAAATGAATAATGTTAGATGCTCCAACTTTTACATTTTAAAATCCAAAAGATGTATTTTTTTTTCTTTGAAGTTTTACTACGCTTACCTTCTGGGCTTTCTTTCTTTCTTTCTTTAATTGTCATACAATTTCATGTTTGTTTCTGCTGATCTTTCAAGAATGCTCTGGATAACAGGTTATTCCGAATTCTCTCCGTATTTCTGGTTTTATCTGGTATTTCGGCTCCCCTTGGTTTCCACTGAGTCCAATCGTCGAGAGTCGAATCTATACAAATAAGAAAATAATCACTACTTCCAGCCTTTCTTTTACCCCCCCATAATCTGCTTTCTATACCCAGTACTTACTATACACTATAATATATACTACATACTACACTACTACTACTAAAGATAATATATATCTATAGAACAAAGTAATTATATAAAATTTTAACTATTAATAGAATTATAAAAATTAACTAATATTATTAATAATAATAATTAAATATAATAATTATATAATAATAATAATATAATAGTATTAATTATATATATCATAATATAATAATAATAAATATTATATATAATAATAATAATATCAATATATAATAATAATAATATAATATAAATAAAATAATAATATTTCAATTTTTATTTAAACTTTATCGATAAGAATTTAATTTAAGATACAAATTTTTAAGTACTACATATAGAATTAATTTAATATATAAAAGGTATCGCAATTATTTGAACCATATATAAGAACATACTAATGGTATCGTGTCCTTGAGACCCCCGAAGTATATATTAATGAACAATAAGTATATGCTAACTCCGCTTAGAGGCAGCGAAGGGTCTCGCTTAACCATGATAATAATAACAAATAATAATAATATGAATAATAATAATATAATATATAATAATATATATATATATAATAATAATAATATAAATAATATAATTATAATATATAATAATAATATAATCATAATATAAATAATAATATTATAATTTAATATTTTCATTATACATAATTATAATTATAATAATATAATAATAATATATATATTAATGATAATATTAATTAATATAAATATAAATAATAATATAATAATAATAATATATAATAGATATAATAATTAATATATAATTAATAAATATAATAATAATATATATAATAATAATAATATTATATTAAATAATAATATTATATTAATAATTATATCAATAATTATTAATAGATAATATAATAGAATACTCGTTAAGTGAATAATGAACAATGAGATTAATTTAAAGAAACAGATAAACATAGCATAAATATAGCAGTAAATATCAAAGTAATAAATAAAATATAATCAATAATAATAATATATATTTATATAATAATGATAATAATAATAATAAATATATTAAAATATATAATATAATAGAATAATAATAATAAGAATAATACTATAATATAAGAATAATATAATAATATAAATAATAAAATATTATAATAATATCAATATAATATTAATAATATATAATAATAATAAATAATAATAATAATAATAATAATAATAATAATAAATAATAATAATATAATAATAATAATAATTAAGGATATTTTACAAGGTTATCCGAGGAACGAAATCAAATAAAAAATGTTGTCTTTACAATATTTTAGGAAAATTACACTACATATAGGGTAAATACTAATCTAACTACATTAACGAAATACCTACTAAAAACTAACCTATTATTACTGGAGTCACTCTTTATATGTCCCTAATAATATATCTAATATAATATAATATAATGTAATTATAATATAATAATAATATAATTATAATATAATAATATATTCGTGTATTACATAATTCAGGTGAATGATAATTTATTTTTTGAATTCTCGATATGGGTTTAAAGGTAAAATTGTGTGCGTATGTGATGTGTTTGTGTATGTGTGGTTGTTTGGTGTGTTGTGTATTGGGTGTAGTTAGTAAGTTGTTGTGTTTGTTTATTTGTTTAGTGTGTGTGTTAAGGTGTGTGTGTTTTTCTGATGCGTCGACGTTTTTAGAATCATTCAAACGTTAATTCAAAAGTTTTTTTAATGTTTTTTACATTTTCAAATTGTTTTTTTGATTTAAATAAATAGTTGCAATTATATTTCCATTCTTTTTAATTTGTAGTATAAGAAAGGAATTTGGAATAGTATTATGAATAAAGAATTTAATGAAAAGATAATTAAGTACATTGATAGATAAATTTACATAAATATATTGGGAAATAATTAATATTTGAATAATTTTAAATCAAATATAAATGATTAGTTATTAATCTGGGTTTGATTTGCATTGTCGATTAGTATTTGGTCTATTATATATTATATATATATATATATATATATATATATATATTATTATATTATATTATATATATATATATATTTATTATATATTATAATGCATATATAATAATATACTATATATATATATATATATATATATATTATATACATTTTATATATAAAAGATATATTATATATAGTATAATATATATATATATATATAAATATATATATTAATATATATATATATATATATTATATATATATGACTATATATATTATTATTATATAATTTAATATAATATATATTATATATATATTATATATTTATTTAGGACTGTTATGCTTTATGACTACGTCAGTTTTGGATTTTTTTGTTTTTTTTTTTCATTATATTGTAGTATATGATCTAAATAACAGTCAATTTAAGGGGTGAGGGACATGATTCAAAATATCATAGACAGTTGGTTTTAGACCGTCGTTTAATTTTTTTTTTTTTTTTTAACCTAAAGGAATACCCCAGAGGTCCACCAGATGGCAGGTCGGGTTTCCGGCTTGGGGGGAAGGGTAGGAACTATTTCCCTCCGGGAGGGTTCGGACCCCGCTCTTTGTATTTGGGTGTCGCGGGGTTCCCCTCCCCCTCGGGGTATGGAAAACGTTCCCCTCTGTCCCCGTCGCTCGAGCCCCCTAATTTGTTTTTTTCTTTTTTTTAATTTTTAAAATAAAATTTTTACATTTTTGTAATCGCTTTACACGCTGATTCAATAGTGTATTGTTTTTCCTATAAAGTAGTTGTACCCTTTCGAGATATTTCATTTGCAAAAAAAGATTTTTTTGTTTTTTTTGTTTTTACATTTTGTACTAAGCTTAAATTAATTCATTAAATATGTAAATTGGTTTTTCTGTAAGTGTTAGTCTAACCGACTAATTTAATTTTTAACATGTATTGATTTAGCATGTAATTTTAATAATATTTAAAATTAGATTTAACTTTACTAAATGTCATCACCACTGAAAATCATTGTTAGTATCATATATAGTTATAAAAACAAAAAATCAAATGAAAGCACAATTCAACATACAGGGTATAGTATATACATATATATATATTCTATATTATTATATATATTTATATATATATATATTTATATTTTTATATTTTATATATATTTATATATTATGTTTATAATATATATATATATATATATATATATAATTATATATATAAATATATAATATATTATTATATTTATATATATTATATATATATATATTATATATATTTAATTATATATTTATTAATATATATATGTATTATATTTATATATATAATTACTATATAATTTATATATATATATTATATTTATATTATATATATATATATATATATATATTATTATATATTAATAAAATTAATATTATATATGATAATATATACTATATATATTTATTATATATTATATATCATATATATATAATATATATTATATATTTTTATAATATATATTATATATAATGATATTATATATATTATATATATAATATAATAATTATTATATATATATATATATATATATATAATATTTATATATATCTTATATATATATATAGTATATATATTATAATTATATAATTTAATTATTTTATTATATATATTTATTATATATATTATTATATTATATTTTATATATTATATATGTATTATATATTAATAATTATATATTATGTAATTATATAATATATATATATATATATATTATATAAATATATATTATTATTATTATTATATTTATATATTAATTTATATTTATTATATTATTATATATATGTATATATATATATATTTTATCATAATATATATATATATATATTAAAATATATATATATATATTATATATATATATTATAAGTTATTATAATCCCTATCATTGTGCTACCTATATTTCTAAAATACACAAGGTATAATATAGTTCTAGTATTCAGCCAAAATGGTATCAATACATCGTAAAAAGATTTAAAACATTGGGGGGGAAAACCAACTAAATTCGGGCACTTTTTCCCCTTACAAAAAAATCAATAAATATGCGCCCTATAAAAAAAAATTTTCTTTTCCAAGTTCAAGCACTTCGCCAAAGAATAAATTATGTCATATCTAAGTGACACTAGACATAATGTACACATTATTTCAATTACTAAATTGTGCAACAGTTCCATGGCAACCAAATACAGCGTAGATTAAAATCCATTCAGCATATTTCAAAGTTTTGTCTCCTATAGACATATATCTAATTACTTATTCAGTAAATTACTGAAACGTTATAGAAAATCTTTCTCCATATAATACAGAACCGAATTCATATACAATTTTGTAGCAATACTAATTCACCCTAGATCAGGTACCACAACATCTATACAATTATGCAATGCCAATTTAAAAAAGCACGATATAAGAAATAGATGATATCAACAGCACTGAAACGAAAAGCAGTTTCATCTAATGTTTCGTCGTAAATAACCATTTCAGTTTCAAATAATTTTTACTGCTGGAGGATGTGGCAGATTTCTACTGCGGCTTTGTCACCTGCCCATTTATGGAGGGTTATGTTATGAAAAGTAGCAAATGTTTAAATATATATATTATATATATATATAATTATATATTATATTATATTTATTTATTATATACTATATTATATATATATTATATATATATATATATATATATATAATTATATATATATATATATATTATATACTGGTTGTTTTATATATATATTATGTTCTTTTACAAAGAGATTGGAAATTAGGTAACCACGAACTTGAAAACGTTTTCAACACAGAGTTTGCATAGTCTGAAAATTTCCGAGAGGTTGCGGTGGATGTCTCATATGTTTGGAGAGATTTGATGATCTGAGTTCTTCTAGTGAATAAAGCTATCTCAAACACCTTTCTTTTAGTAAAGTCAGAGGTTACAATTAGAGAGCTAAGTGCGGGAACAAATTTGAGCGGATAGTGCGGTAACTACTTCAAAAAGTCTTCCATGCAAGCGAGTTGACATACTATGGGGGGTGTGAACGCCGTAACGGAGTAAAGCTTAGTGACGAATGGCGTGACTCATGAGCAGTCATGTTGGGAGCCAGGCCTTTTTCATATCCTCTCATGTCTTTGGCTCACGAAAGGTTTCAGAATCAAAGTGCAATATAACGTTCAAGAATTGACTGTGGTATTCGGAATGAAATGAATTCAATAATAAGTGTTCTCTTAATGCCTCACTATACTACATACTTTCTGGTTGTGTACAGAAATTTCTTTATTCTTTATATTTACTGCACAGTTACTTTACGGCCATAATTTAACTAATACAGTACAAAGTATCTGTCAACTTGGAGGGTAGCAACCATGAAACACCACAATTCTCTTTTTTGTTTGAAATCGCAATAGTGTATTTTTAGCAAATTCTTCATCAGACTCTATAGAACAACAACACTGGAAATTCTATTACCACTGACGCTAATAACTCTATTTAACAATACCACTATTAGCACTTGGGGTTGGGAGGTAGCGTTAACTGCAGCTATTATGATTCATGGTTCCATCATGGGAAAGAGACAAACAGTGAAACGTGTTCCCAACTCCATGACATTTTTTAAGGAGTTCACTTGATAGACTAAACGATTCCGATGTCATATTAAATTAAATTAATTTTGAAATAATCAATATTCAGGTCGTAGAAGCCCAGAGGTACTGTATGATAATTTTTAAAAAAGTATATTTTATTTATTTTTGTTACTTCACATAATAATTTTTCATTCGAATTTAAATTTGAAATTTCTATTTAGTATTATAAATAAATAGGTTGACGTACAAGTATAATAGTTAATTTCTATTAAATTTTGATAATTTGATAATTTAATCTCACTCGTTTCTTTTTCTCTAAATCTAGGCATATTCATTCAGAGCATCATTTCCTACTCTTACTTTTTGCTTTCTGCTCCTTTTCTCTTTCACAAGTAAAATCCAGTCAACATAAAGCCAAATATTATTTTTCTACCACATCTTGCTCCGATGACCACTTAACTCATCTTATGGAAATTTAAAACTACTGAAAATTAGTAAAAAAAATTGTGCTTGACCTGTTACGTCATCCCGCCTCAAAATCTTGGGGTGCTAACTGCAAGTCCTTTTTACATCTCTACATTGCCAATCCGATCGAAGCTGGACTATGGCTATGTAAGTATATGATCAGCCTTTCATAACACTACTACACCTTTTAGATCCCATCCAAAACGAGGTGATCCGTATCTCCACAGGAGCCTTCTGATCGTCCCCCCGGGTGAGTCTCGAATCTGAAGTCGATGTGATGCCTCTCCTTCGAAAGGATACATTATGTGCACAAGTTTTCTTCGCTTTCAAACCCCAATGCGTCTGCTCTGACACGATTCTGCAGGAGATACCTTAGAATCCTAATTACACTGGCCATTTGTAAACACAGTTCATAACATCCTTAATTTCCCTAACATCCCTTTTGCAAAGGTGCTGCCTTTCTCTATTGACAAAGTACACACCTTGGCTATTCCCCGCTCCACCATTTGCTTGGCTCTGACCTCTCTCTCTCCAAATCTAGGCACCCTGCTGCCTTGTTAAATAACATTCCTGTTCATTCCTTAGTTCACGCGGGTATTTAACTTCTGGCTATCTTTCCTGACCGCAACCTTCCATACCCTCCCCCCTCATGCAAGCCACACAAAGGAGTTGATTATATTCACCCAGTGTGGCGGCTTTGTTGAGTCCGTGTGGGTCTGTACAATGATACATATATTATATATATATATATATATATAATATATATATATATATATATATATAATATATTATATATATATATATATAGTAATATATAGTATATTATAATATTATGGTAAAAGTTAACTTAAACGCCCACAACGGAACGGGAGCTCGGGTCAAAAAAATTTTTCACAGGTAGCCTCTTATGATACATAAATAGATGTTTTAGGGTCGAAATGTAAAAAAAAAAAAAAAAAAATCATGTCTTAGAACATACAATAGCTACAGGGAAAAGGAATAAGATTTTTGGAATCCTGAAATAAGCTTTTCGCCAAAAAATTGCAAACGGAAAGGTTTTTGAGGATATTCAATAGTATACGAGGAGAAAGCCTATTTAGACCTTTTATACGTTACTCGTTAAAATAAATAGACTTTCTAGTACGTTTGTTTTGTTTTTTTTAACTAAAGAATACCCCAAGGGTATAACCGCACCGATGGCAAGGAGTCGGGGTCTCTCGGCCTCCGCGGGGAACTACGGGGTAGGACTATTTCCCCCCCCTTCGGGGAGGGTCCTCCGGAACCCCGCTCTTTGGTAATTTGGGTGTCGCGGGGGTTTCCCTCCGCCCCTCCCCTACGGGGTAATGGAAAAACGTCCCCCCTGTGTTCCCCGTCCCGGCTCGAGCCCCCTAATTGCCGTGTAATACATTTACAAATAATATATATATATATAATTTCGCCCCTAGAACAGGTAAAAAAAAAAAAAACAAAAAAATTCCATTTCGACCTTAGAACATCTATTTATGTCATCATAGGATGCTACCTGGTGAATTTTTTTTTTTGTATCCGAGCTCCCGTTCCGTGTATATATATAATATATATAATATATATATAATATTATATATCATTATATATATATATATATAATATATATATATATATTAAATTATATATATATATTATATATATTATATATATATATATATTATTATATACTTGTGAGGACTTTAAATGGAGAGAAAGGGATAAGGACGGAAGTGTGTAGAATTAAGGCGGAGTATCATGTTAAGTGAACAAGAAAATAAGGATAAGTATTTAAGAAGGCTTTCAGTAAATCAGTTGAATGTTGAACAAGTTGAAACTAAAACAAATCTGGAAGCAAATGAAGAAACGGTTGTCAGCAGTGCAAAAGAAGTAATGTGGATGTGCTAAGTAGGAACTAAGAATGTTAACTGAAATGTGGAATGAAGAGGTGATGCAAGCGGTAAAAGAAAAAAAGAAAGCATTGTTGAATGTACTAAAAGCCATGATGAGGTTTCGAAGAAAGATGTTTTGGAATTATATAAGGAGGAAAAAAAGGAATACTAAAAGGTAAATACGTAGGAGAAAAAAAAGGTAAAATGAACAGTTTGGAATGGAGGATGATGGGGACTTACAAGGCAATAAGAAAACTCTTCTGGAAGGAAGCGCGATAAGGTTTAAGAATGAGAATAGGGGAATCCGCTTAGAATAATGAATAGGGATGGTTACTTTCGTGATTCATGAAATGATGTTAGGGGGAGTGGTGGAAAGAACACTTCGAAAATCTGTAAAATAACATTGGCAGTAATGAAGAGGTGATAATGAAGTGTGTGGGTTTTGAATGGTGCTAAGAAGGAATAGGTAATTTTTGGGAGTGAGGGTCCATTTAGTAAGAGGAGGTTAATTTGTAAGAGTGAAAAGTGAAGATGGAATCTGCAGGTATAGATGAAAATTACTGGTGAAATGAAGAACGGAGGCGAGATGGCGAATGAGTGGATTTGGAAGTTGTGTAACAAAGCTTTCATGGAAGGTATAGTTCCGAGGGATTGGAGGAGAGCATGTAATAGTACCTTTATATAAGGGTAAGGGGAATAAGGGTAATGTAGGAATTAAAGGGGAATTAGTTATTGTGTGTTATAGGGAAGATATATATTGGCTGGTATTTTGGTCGAAAGAAAGCGTCGAGTGACTGAAAGGACTAATTTGGTGAAAAAGAAGGTAGATTTAGAAGTGGTAGGGGAGTGTGGCACATTTTTAACAGAGAAACATGATCGAGAATATGAGAGAACAAGTATAAATTGTATACTAGGTTTTATGGATTGCATCAGGCGTAATGACGAATTGATAGGGACGACAATGTGGGCAGGTGTTAGTGTGATATATGGTGTTGGTGGTAGGCATCTGAATGAAAATCAAAAGTAGTATGACGATAGTGAATGCGTGTGTAAGAATAAATGGGGTTGAAAGTGATTGGTTTAATATTACCAGCGGAGTGAGGCAGGGAGTGTTTACCTCTCCTTTCGTTATTTAATTTGATATTGGTGAGGTTATGAGCCGAATTACAACGTGGGAGAAGGTGTTAACACTGATGGAGATGGAAGAGAGTGGAGGTGCCCTATTTTTATAGTATGCGGATGATTTTGGTTTGTGTGGTGAAATCTGGAGAGATTGAGCAGAATTGGCAGGGGGTTTTTGGCAAGGTGTGTACATGAGGGTTTGAAAACAAATGTAAGATAAGAGTAAGGTTATGGTAGTGAGTGAGAGAGTCTGCGGTGTGGGTCATATTAGATGATGAACAACCTGGATCAGTATCTGAGTTTTAAATATTTAGGATATCTGTTGGATGAAACGGAAACAGGAATGATACAGAGTGTAGTAGAAAAGATGTGAATGGTAGGAAGGTTGCTGGGGCAATTAAATCCTTGGTGTAAAGGGACTAACTCTTGAATGCGCTAGTGTTGGCATGAGGGTTGTTGTTATCTGTGTTAATGTATAGTAATGAAACTATGGTCCTGGAATAAGAGGTATAGGATCTAAAGGTACAAAGTGTTAAAATGGACTCTCCTTAGAGGGGTATTAGGTGTGAGAAGACTTGATAAAATAAGGATTGAATGCATTAGGGAGTTGTGTGTGGTGTGAAGAAAGCCATAAATGAGAGAATAAGGGAGAGTACATTGACAAGGTTTGGTCATATGGGAAAGGATGGAGATAGTCAGTTGGTTAAGCAGATGTATAGTGGAAGTGTGCTGGGAATCAACCGCTGGAGACAGAAGAAAAAGTGGATGAGTCAATATAAGGAATGCCTGAAGGAGAGGAATGTGAAATTATTACGAAGCGAGAAGAAAGGCGGCATAACAGGAGCGAGGGTAGGGGTTTTGTGAAGGGATATGGTTGTGGGCTTTTCGCCCGGGGGATGAACCCCACATTGACGAGATACCACAGTGAGGGTTCTACGCGGTCTCGTGAAGCCTCAGGGTGGAATTTTTCCCGATTGCAACGAATTTTCTCACGGGGTATAAATAGGATGGTAAAGGGCGAGGGGCTTTCTTTTCGACTTGCCTCAATGTTTTTCTACTACTTTTTCTGTTTCCGGTGCAACATGTTACTCACCTTACCCCAAATCTGGGAAAAGGAGTAATAATAATTATATAATATATTTAATATTTATATATTATATAATTATATATATATATATATATATATATATTTATATATATATATATATATATAATATATATATATATATAATATATAATATATATATATATATTTAACCGTTTATAGTAATCTTCTTTATTCTTATTGTCTGCTGTTCAACGCGGGGTATAATAACACATAAAGATTTTCATAATATAATTTCCACATGACAATTTACTTTCCTGATTGTAAACACCATTAGTAACAGATTTCATGGTATAACCTTTACATACATCGTAACAATCTCCATATCAGTAATTAAATTTCATAAAGCTAAATCACATGAAAACCGGGACAAAAAATAAATACATATTCCAAACCCTATAACAAATAGACCGGGTTATGACGCCACTTACGCTTCAATGAGTAACGGACGAACATTTTCCCAAAAATAAACCAGGCTATCACATACTCACGCTCAATGAGTACGACATTTTTCAAACATAAATCTTGAAAATATAAACACATAAACCTTGAAAATATACACGTGTTAATTGCCCCAACTTGTCACGTAACCTGCTTGATTAAAATGCTGCAACAATAGTAACAGACCAGGATAACTCGTACCCACGAGTTACAATGGATTTCAAACCGGGAAAAGTTTCCCTTTACATCGTGCAAGTTTATCATGTTTGTCATCTGGCAAATTTTTAAAAACTGTTGTGGAGCGTCAAAATATTGCTCCCTGTTAATCCTGTCACGCCCCATGCTCAAAACATCTAGCCAATTATCATAAACTCAGTCCTGACCGACCAGGTGTTCCAAAATCAGTCCTCCATTGCACTTAATATCGTTCCGTGCTCAGCTTAACATTGCCCCCCACATCAGTTCCCTGGAAATAAATAAACTGCTGTTAATTTCACACACTCCTTAGACACGAAACGAACAAAAGAACTCTTTAAAATTTTAAAAAAAATTTTGGCCCTTTAAAAAAGTAAACTCATACGTGATATATTCACTACAGGAACATTTCTCGTGTTCTTCTTTTGTTACACTTGGCAATCCGGTCCCAAAACAACCTTTTTCAAAATATTCTGGTCACCTTGTCATCTTTTTTCTAGTTGGTTCATCACTTTCTCAGCATGACTTATATATATATATATAATATATATATATATATACATATATAATAATAATAATATATATATATATATATATATATATATATATATATATATATATATATATATATTTATATATATATATATATATATATATATATTAAAGACTGACCCTGTACATCGCTAATAATATTGATAATATAATGATAATTTTTATATGACTATAAATATTTAAATTAGCGAAAATACCTGTAATTCGTCATCACTCCACTTCTTAAGAAGCACCGAAGGAAACTTTGACATAATAAGTTTTCCGAAGAATTCTTCTTCCTCTGATTCGAAATGAGTCTCTGAACCATTCTCTTTTATTTTCTTTAACAATGATGGCAATTTTTCAGATTCATAAACGTCTAAAAAAGAAATTGGCTTAATAATAATAATAATAATAATAATAATAATAATAATAATAATAATAATAATAATAATAATAATAATAATAATAATAATAAATAATAATAATATTTTTTTTGAGGATTATTATACGGACCACACGCAGAAAAAAAGAGCGCCTATACAGTGTTAGAGTACTAACAACAGGGGAAATCCCTACACAGACGAGGAAAAAAAAATAACTGTATCAAAAGATTTATATTCGATAAAAGATGTTCAGCTCACGGAGGAACACAAAAATTTTGTCCATTTCG
>JABUQX010076418.1:20000-90890 GCA_015478945.1 Trachelipus rathkii
TATGTTTTCTAAGATTAGTGCTCGTTATAAACTAAGATGTTTTAATTTGGCTTCAGTTGTGAATTTGGAGAGTACATTAAAACCTCTTACGTGGATTTATCGAATTAGGAAACGTATACTGACAATGCTCAGAAATGCTGGCTTCATTTCTAGTCAATACAAGTATATCAAGCGCTTCAGAATCGACTATAATAGGAACGTACCTACCTCTTTTTCCGACTACCTTAACTAACACGAATGTTTCCGTTAATAATTTCTCGAATGCTATAAAGGAATTACGAATTTCGCAGTTTTCTTTTGCAATGACTTTTGCACGAGATTCGTAAGATTTAAGGAGCAAAATAGCAGCTTCACCACCTCTCCTATTAAATAAAATAATTCTACAAAGTCAGCTCAGATAGACTTCTCCAGTGATATATATTGGGATTCTTTTTTAGATCACATCGTTTTCGCCATGTTATTTTGAAGATACAACTTCAGAGCTAGAATATCTTCTCCTAGAGGCAGAATTTCATCTTTATTTAATTTCGTATCATGTATTTCTTTAAGTGTTTTGCTACTAATTTTATCTCACCTTTCTGCATCTAAAAGGGAAAGAAAACTTTGAACCTCATTTCGCAAGTCGCTATTTTTTTTATGCGAATCGCCTTTCCTATTAATAAAGAAATACACTTGTGGAGAGAATGTCCAAGTTTTGGGCCATAAAGGCTGGCTTGGGTGATTCTGTCCGGTCTTCACTTAACGTCAATGATTTGATAGCTTCAACAATATACTTAAAAAACTGGTTTCGAAAAGTCTTCTAAGGACATTTGATAACATTCATTCCTTCTTCCGCATTGGAAATAACCTTCCAAGCTCCCTGGTTCTTTGGGCTACATATTTAATTTTTTTTATTATTATTACAGATCATACCAAACATTTCTTTTAAGTTTCATCAAAATCGGGAGATTCGCCAAAATTAATAATTCCCATAGGAAAATGAATTTGTAGGCCTATTAGGAACATAGAAATATTCTGACAGTAAAAAAACACCACTGGGCATATCTAGAACTGTCCAGTTCTAAAAGGAAATACATTACTCGATAATGCCCATAGCATAAAAGATAATATTATAAACAAACTAAAGGCTAATCAATACACCAGCTCAACTACCAAAGCAAATAGCTATAACTTTAAGTAAATACGCTACAAGCGTCGTAACCAGGCGACTTTCTAACGTTATTGGCATACCGTTTTTAAACCTATTTGGTACTATTAACATTTAAAAACGATCCTGCCCACTTAAAAATAATAAAATACATTATTTTCTATAATCTAGTAAAAACAAATTATAAAGTAAAAGTGCATTTATATTCCCTACCAGTGAAACAAAGTCACCTGTGCAACAAATTGTTTGTTTTCTTTAATCCTTATTTTTACTCTTTCTATTATTATATTTCAAACGCAAATACCAATGGAGGAAGGAGGTAAACTCTAAATTTTCATAAATATATATTTCAAAGATTACAATAAATAAATCACTTTCCTAGCAGCTAAATATAAATTCGCATATAAAAATATAATCTTTTAAATAATTGTTACAAACGCATAAAAATACTACAACTAAGTAACTAAAATCGATAGCAATTTCATAAAATATATACAAGTGTATCAACTTACTCCTCCGTGTGGGCACGTAGACGAACAGTTAAATAGTTTTCAACTAAAATAAATCATAGAAATGTTTAAGAAATCTTACACCTTTAAGAAATTCTAATTCTAGTAGAACGACACTGAGAACGTCTCTGGAAATCTCATATATTTGAGAAATTCTAAATCCAGCAGAACAACACTGAAAATGTCTTAAGAAAATCTCGTATCTTTAAGAAATTCCAAACTTTAATAAAATAAATCATAGAAATGTTCAGGAATCTCATGTATTTAGGAAATGGAAATTAATATCACTGAGGCACAATTAAATCAGGCATTATGTCCTTTATCATAGATTAATGTTAGCAAAGTTTATAAGTTCGATAACACGAAACTTAACAAATGACTCGTCTCGAGCCAACACTCACAATTTGGTAAACCATATAGTTACTTCCGTCATCAGTCCAAAATCGTATCGACTTCATAAGTTTAATTTCAGCGAGTCCAATCGAAGGCTTTTTTTTATTTTATCAAAATCACTCTCCGGAACACGGGTATCACAATCGTCTAAGCTTCCAAATTGAAGTAGAAGTTCTTGAGTTGCCATTTCACTACGTATCATCTCGAATACCTTTAGTTTAGTCCCAGACATGATCCTAGTTCTGGCATCAAATTGATCCCTATAATACATAAAGAATCTTTAAAAGTCAGGAATCTTTTTTTCTTTAAAAAAATGAAAAACAACTTAAAAATAATCACAATTTTTACAATATCGATTTCTTCGGGTCTTCTTTACTTCTGTTTAATAGCGGACTTTAAGTTTTCTTCTAGTCATCGTTCCTTTAACTCTTCTTACGTCGTTCTCTCTTTTGAGAAGATGTCTAAAACAATCTAATCTTTTCCTGTAATAACATCCACCTACTCTTCCTTTGCTTTTTTTTTAGGTGGTTTTCGATGTCCATATCATAAATATATATATATAGTGATATTATATATATATATATACTAATATTAATATATATACATATATATATATATATATATATATATATATATTATATATATATTATTATATATATTATATTATATTTATTATATATATAGGAGAGAGAGAGAGAGAGAGAGAGAGAGAGAGAGAGAGAGAGTATATGTAGTATATGATCCATGTGAGGGTGATGCTGAGGTAGAAACTTCCTGGGAACGATTTGATTGGTGCTTTGGACGGAGCAGCTTAGCAAGTGGAGGCTACAGAAAAATTGTGTTGGGTGACATGAATAGTTGGATAGGATATCGAAAGAGGATACCTTTGGTGTGGCATGAGAAAATGAGAATGGTGGAAGGGTTATTGATATCTGTTCGGATAGAGATGTGTGTGTGTAAATAATAATTTTTTCGAATACAAGATTATCCCCAAGTGTATTAGAGATGGCATAGATAGAAATGGTGATGTAGTGTAAAGTATGATTGATTTTGTGTTGATGAAGAATTAGATACAGAAATATGCGGTTGGTGTAAATTCAGTAAGAGGGTTAGGGATGGGAGATATCGCTTCACCATGTTGGGGCATGCATGGAGAAGAAATAAAAAAGGAATGAAGCTGGGAGAATTAGGAGAGAGAGGTTAAGTGAACTGGATTATAAGGAAGAAGATTTGATATATATATATATATATATATATATATATAAAGCTGGATACTTATATATTATATTTATATAATATATAATATAAATATATTAATATATATATATATATTATATATTATATAATATATATATAATAATATATTCATTTATTGTGCTACTTACCGCACCCCCCCCCCATCCCCCTCTTTACGCGGATGTGATAATAAATCCGCATCGCGGATGTTAGAAATTCACATTCCGCATAAGCGGATGTCAAAATTTGACATCCGATACATCACTAATATATATTATATATATATATATATATATATACTAATATATATTATATTAATATTATACTATTATACTATATATATAATATATAATATATATATATATAATATTGCAATTAAACCGCAGTTCAATTTGTATTGGATCTAATCCTGGTAAGCTGAAGAATCACTCAAGAGTTTTGTATCTATACAATTGAACTGCGGTGTGTTTAATTGCAGTATTACATCTATACAAATTACTCCGATTAGAGTGGTCTCTACATGGGTCCTGTTTACCTGACCGACGTGCAGCGGGAGATGCGTGGCTGAGGTATCTGTCCTGCATAGGCGGTCCTTATTCCTATTGAATAGAGCGCGAACGGTATGCCAAGCGGTATCTTTTTAGCTTGTCGCGGTCGAGTGGTAACGCCTTGGCATACCGTTCGCGAGGGCCCGGGATTAATCCTGGTAAGTGAAGACATCACTCAAGGAGTTATTTTATTATATATAATAAAAATATATATAAATATATATATAAATATATATTATACATATATATATATATATATATATATATATATATATATATATATACGTATTATATATATATATATTTCGGAGGCCTACATCATAACTCGTAGACCCGACATTAAATATAAAATTTAATGAATTAATTATAATTATCAGTGAAACTCATTATTGTATATATTAACTAAACCACACCCATTTCCTTACGAACAACTTTACTCTGAAGAAGTCTCAAGTTCAGAGACGAGACGCTTCAGGAAATCACTGTAAGTAAGCCTTCTACTTCTGTTGTAAATATTTTTAAAAAAAATTATTTTATGTAAACTTAATAATGTCCAAAAATAAATCTTTAGAGCCTTGGAAATGAAATGCAAAGCTTTTAAATTATTATTATTATTATTATTATTATTATTATTATTATTATTATTATTATTATTATTATTATTATTATTATTATTATTATTATTATTATTATTATTATTATTATTATTATTATTATTATTATTTATACACAATTGGTCGGTAGAATCGTACGTCCGCCTTTTTTACCTGAACAATTCAAAAAAAAAAAACTGTTTTAAGAAGCGATTTTTGGAATTTGGAATTTTTAAGTTGTCGTACACCCAATGCAGTAAGCGAAGTTACAGAATTGTCATTTATTTTGTTAGTTCAGAAAAGGACAACCGTATGTTGCGCTAGTTATTTTTCTTAATTCCCAGTTACGTTTTCGAAATTTCATAGTGATTAAAGCGAAGTTACGCAAATGTGGATAAATCCACATTTATTCGCGCAGTTACCAATACGGAACCAAAATAAATTGTTTTTATATTGCAAAGTGTGTAAATGGAAGAAAGTTGTGAAAATATGAAAAGGAAGTGTATTCCAAACTTTTCCCAATGGACTACATAAGCAGAGCGTTTGTTATTGCCGTTTTCTGTTCGTCCACAATCTTTCTTAAAATTTAGATACATTACAACTTCGTAACGACCATTTAAGACTACTTCTATAGCATCTTATTATTTGCTTATAAAAAGATTAACAAATATTTTCTAAATTTCAGACTTTTCAGCCGTTGATTTCATTTCAACATGGCGGTTAGGTTCGCAAAATATTCAACTGATACAGGATCATAAATATTCGTTGTTAAGGAAATTATAAGCAGCCAAAACGGATAAACCTATGTCTTCAGGTCTAAAAAAAAAATTATACTGTGAAGATTTTTCAAACAGCCTAATTATGTTAATGATAAATATGGTAGCATACGAGTATTTTTAATTCGTTTAAAAATAGAATTTATAAATAATTTTGAAAAAAAAAAAATATATATAGTTCGCGCATAACCGTTAAGACTCGAGTGTCAGCTACAATATATATATATATATATATATATATATATATATATATATTATATATATATATTATATATATATATATATATAATATATATATAAAACATTTAATCTATCGAGGCTATGCATGAATGAAACAATGTTCCATGGGACGTAATTTTCGTTGTTTTTTTTGTTTTTTTTTTTTTGCCCCTCAATTTGGAGTAATTTTTTCATCAATTTTTTAAAACGCTCGTGATGTAGGTAACATCCGCATCCGCGAAGCATCCGCACATTATTAAAGATCCGCAATCCGCGCTTTTTCCCTGCGGATGTTGCGTGGATGTTTATTGTCGACATTGATAAAGAATTTTATAATAAAAAATACTAAGATGAATCTGGAAAAATTAACAATAAAAATGTTAAATGGAGTTGAAGGATTCAAAACGGCTGAATTCCATATATTAATGGTATTCAAAAGACATTCCAAACTCGATGAATAGTACACTTCATATGATGGAAAGAAGTATTGCTCAAAGAACTTCTTGCTTCGTACCGCCAGTTCGTATTCAAAGTTAACAATCTTATTAATTTGGAAAATGACATCAATCACACTGCATTAAGCTATTGAAACCTTGAAGAAAACAAAAAAATCGGCGCCTCTACAGCTTCTGTCTCTTTTGTAATACCATTAATCTCAGCGCTAAGGAAGCATTTTGAAACCATCTTCAATGAAATAAGGACGGTTTAAAAGATTAAAGATGTAACAAATAGAGTATAAAAACGCTTTGGTTACTGTGGAAACTTTAATGACCTTTATACTATTGCAACCTACTTATATCCCCGTTATAAAGTTTTTTTGTAACACAATTTAGAACAAGTTAAATCGTTACTTGTGTTGCAGTTAAAACTTCAATCCGAAACAGTCTATTAATTCCCCACCCATTAAAAGGAAAAAAAATCTACAGAACCAACACTTCTACAAGAAAATCATAACAGATTCACTGAGAATTTCTTACAGTCCAGTAGTGAAGTGAAGAACACACGCATTACCAAAAGATGTAGTGCAAAAGGAAAACTTCAATCCGAACAGTCTATTAATTAGCCATCCATTAAAAGGAAAAAAAATGATATTACATAACCAACACCTTCTACAAGTAAAATCAATAACAGATCACTAGAAGAATTTCTACAGTCCAGTAGTGATGAAATAACACACGCATTATCAAAGATGCAGTGCAAATGATTTAAAAAATTATCACCAGAAAAACGACTAGATGCAAATCAAAATGACGATCCTATCGGTTGGTGGAGTGCTAATTAAGCAAAATGCAAAATGTTTACACACGCTTAAGTAAACTTAGACAAGACAATACCTGGCCTGTCCCTCCAACTAGTGTTCTAATGAGAGAGTATTCATAGCAATGGGGCTATATATGATGAAAAGAGAAACGGACTCTCAGCAGAAAAGGCAGAAAAATTGCATGTTTCTCAAGCACAACTTCCTATATTTGATTCAATCTAGTACAAAAGTATATAATCCATGTAAAATATCTGTTCATTAAGGTCGGAGGTTAGGAAAGAGGTTGAATGGGTCATTTAGTTGGTTCCCGTCCCGCACCCTGGTAACAATTTTATTAATAGATTGTGGCTAAACACTCTCTCTCTCTCTGCTCTCTCGCTCTTTCTCTTCTCTGCTCTCTCTTACTCTTCCTCTCTCTCTCCTCTCTCTCTCTCTCTCTCTACTCTCTCTCTCTCTCTCTCTCTCTCTCTCTCTCCTCTTCCTCTCTCTCTCTCTCTCTCTCTCTCGCTCTCTCTCTCTTCTCTCTTCTCTCTCTATTTTTTTATATTATATACTATATATATTATATATATATATATATATATATTATTAATATTATTATATATAATATTAAACATCCGCATCCGCAGTCCAGGGATGTTAAAATCAACATCCGGCATCCGTGGATCGAAAAACATGACATGCAGCATCACTAATACTATAATATATATATATATATTAATATATATTATATAATAAATATATATATATAATATATAAGATATATATATAGTAATATATTATATTATATAATGTTTTGTGTCCATTGTTGCCAGAGTGTACGTTTCGTTCGAAACAACTTGTCGTACAAGCGATCTCAACGCGCAGATATTTGTGGTTTTAAACTGGATTTCACCTATAAACTAAAAGCAATTAATTGGACAAAATAGGACTTTAAATAATATTATTTTAGATCAAAACAAACTGACCTAGGCCTATGCCTAGGCCTAGTATACCATGTGAATCATACGAGGTGCTTTATTTGCTACTTATAGAAATGAGTTATTTATTAAAAAAGCTAAGAGTTTTTAAAGAGAAAATATAAGAATATAGGTTAAGCTTTATTTAAAACAAAAAAAAAAACATTTAGCTATTCCACGAATTGATTTGATTTTGATCAAAAGAAGCTATTCCTATGATGATTTTTGACCAGCATTTGAACTTGGAAGATCGAAATATTAAATTCATCAAGTCTATAGTGAAAAAAACAAGTTTAAACAGTTGTATAACTAATGAAATATTAATTAAAGTCACAATGTCGTATGTAAATTATATTTATATACTTAAAAATACTTATATTAGTACACAATATGCAATGCAATAATTTTTAGCACGTAGCTAAAAAATCTACAGATTTCTAGACACGAGGTAAAATTGAAAGCCTTTGCAAAAGAGTTGTATACCCCGTATCCTCTATGACGTCATGGATTTTGGATAGAGATTTTAATATTGCATATTCCTGTTTTGCAGTAACTTAGTGTAAGGTAAATTTTGGTAGCTATCCCTTCTGATTCCTCCCTTACGGGAAATTCGAATTTATGAACGCTTCTTGAGAATTTTTTGATTTAAGGGACCCTTGACGTCACAAAATTCTTAGTGAAAATTTTCACTTAGTCAAGATAGCTGTGAACCAACCTTGAACTCTGTTAAGATTTTGTTTCCCGAACGGCAGCCATCTTGTTTTTTTATACAATTTGTCCCTATTCATATTTTAATTTCATTTGTTGGCATTTATTATGTAAATGATTTTGTGAAATATATACTTTTCGTGTAGGAAAATACCCAGAAACCACCTAAATAGGCTCTAACATTAGACCGGCCCTAATTTTCCGTAAGCAGCAGACGATATTTTTATCATCTAATAATTTTGTAGCTAGGCTACGTTCAGCCTACGGCTATGCCGATCAGAGTAACTGGAACTAATAAATGTGAAGCAACATATCTTCAATACTCGGAGTATTTTTAAACGCGTTTTGGTTATTTCATTAATTTTTTTTTTTTAATATTTCTAAGCATATAAATTTACATACATGAAATTAATATATATAATATACTTTTATTTTGTTCTAGTTTCATTTACTTTGTGTTCATTGGTTATATATATATAATATATATATATATATATATATATTATATTTAGGTTTTATGAACATCCGCATCCGCACATTAAAGATCCGGCATCGCGCTTTGCCTTGCAAGCTGTTGCGCGGATTTATTGTCGAGATGTTTTGATAAAGAATTAAAAAATAATAAAATACTTAGATGAATAATGAAATGAAAATGAATTGAAGGTAATTCAAAAACGCTTATGTTCCATATCTTAAAGGCGTTTTTAGAGTGTTTGGCAAGTTTTTCTTCCAATCGGACGACGTTCTGGAGTTCATTTTCGATGAAAAAATCAAATGAACATTCTTCAGTTTGCAATTGTTTACATTTTACAGCACAGACCTAAGCCTATAAGGCTTTAGTAATTTTAGTGTTTAGTTTACTTATATTATATATATATATTATATATATTATATATATATATATATATATATATATATATATATATATATATATACAATATAGATATATAATAATATATATGTTTAAAAAAAACACTTGTTTGAAACATGATCACTTCGAGTGACGTCATTACAATGATAATTATAACAGAAATAAAATTTCTCAAGTTTGTAGTTTTTTTATAATTATATTTCACCAGTTCTTTGGAAAATAACATAATTAATATATTTCAAAGATAAAATAGTCGTTCGAAAACTTGAAAACATAAAAAATTTTGTTACGGATTCATGTGACGTCACAAACTCAAGTCAAGAAAAGTAAAGAACGTGAAGACCGAAAATTAGCAACCTTGTGGATGGAAGAAAAATTCCTGATTTCGCTAGAAAATTTACTTCCGTTTGAAAGAATATTGACAAATCAAATGAGAAAGTGAAGAACTTCTTCCGTTTAGAAGAATTCTTGCCAAATCAAAAACGCCTTTAATGTTATCAAAGACATTTCAACTCACTGGAATAGTACACTTCATATAATGGAAGAAATATTGCTCAAAGAACCTCTTGCTTCGTACGCCAGTTCGTATTTCAAAGTCAACATTCTTACTTATTAATGTGGAAAATGACATCATATCACACTGCATTAAGTTATTGAAACCATTTGAAGAAACTACCAAAAAAATCAGCGCCTCTACAGCTTCTGTCTCCGATGTAATACCATTAATTTCAACGCTAAGGAAGGCATTTGAACCATCTTCAATGAAATTGATGACGGTTTAAAAGAATGAAAATGTAATTAAACTAGAGCTAGAAAAACGCTTTGGTTCTGTGGAAATTAATGACTATACTATTGCAACTTACATAGATCTCTGTTATAAAGGCAAGTTTTTTTGTAACAATATTAGAACAAGTTAAATCGTTACTTTGTGTTGCAGTTGAAAAAATTCAATCCGAACAGTCTATTTATTAATTCGCCACCAATTAAAAGGAAAAAAACGAAATCTAATATATATATATATATATATCATATATATATATATAATATATATAATATATATAATATATATATATACTATAATATATATATCATATATATATTAAGAAACTACCCTGAAGTATTTAATTCTAAAGTATTTGTAATTAAATTGGCTTCAGGTAATAAAATATATTTCATATATTAGTAAAATATTTTATACATTCGCTCTCATATATTTATATTTATATATATTATATATATATATATATATATATGATATATATCATGCATGTCTACATCTGTGTGATATATATATATATATATATATATATATATATATAAAATATATATATATATATGACAACTGAATCGTACGTCTGGCATCTTTATGGGGTCTGAATCTTTTCCCGCTCGACTAATTAGTCATCAATATGAGTTTTGTTTTACTGAGAAATGAATTTCGGTTTCATTTGCCATTTGGTCGTTGGTGCGTGCTGTTGTATTACAAGGGGGGGGAGAAGTGTAATAATGCCTAGTTAAAAATTTATGGTTATCATGAATAAAAAGAAAATAGGAAATCTGACGTGTTGTTTAACATATTTTTATTTATTTATAGACTCGATAATGGGTACATACTGTGCAAAAAAAAAGGTCTCGGAAATACGTTAAAACCCAAGGAATGCGTGTAATGGCTTCTTTACAAGGCCAAATAGGAGCCTAGGTATTTCAATGGCTTAAAAAAATTTTGGGAATCTGCGGGAAGTTGGCAACTTAAAATTTCAAAGTTTAAATAATTTAAGAATTTAAATCATTACTCAAAAATAGAACAAAATGTTTATTTTTTGAGCTTTGTTGTCGTATATATATATATTATATATATATATATATATATATCTTATATATATATATATATATATATAATATATATATATATAATATTATATTATATTATATATTATATAGATATAATATATATATTATATCCAATATACGTGTAGCATACGCAGTGTGACGTAAGAGTTAGGTCACTTACGCAAACTCCCACGTCAGAGTATGACGTCACGCATTTCAGCTATACGTACATACGAACGAAGCTCCTTTTAAATATACATAAAGGCCATATATATATATATATAAGGGTGGGGCGAAAAAAATCGATTTTTCGAGTATCGAATTTTAATAGGGCGCAATAACAAGATGTGTAAACGACATTGTGAAGGCATATTTTCCTGTCTGGTTCGACATTAAGAGATATCAGCCAATGAAATAAGACCCTAAACATATCTCTAAAGTTGTTCGAACAACGAGATATTTGCCTGACGAAATTAAAATAAGCATCGATCCTTTAACTGAGAGAAACTCGTTCTTCTGCCATCCAGAAAGCATTTTGTTGGCTATGTTATAGTTTTGAGAATCGTCAACCGTGGTGTTTATAATCGCATCCTTGAATCGAATTTATGTTTTTGTAGCTTGCCCAGCAATCAGAAATTGTGGTTTTCGGCTTAATGTTTTTATTTTTTATGCCTCGAGCATAGTTTTTTGGGTTCGATTCGGAACTGGAATCAAGAAAACTTCCTTTGTTTCTATACAAATTCCGCCAAAACCCAAAGTCCAGAAAGAGGTCGTCCTTTGTGGTTTTTCCGTTTAGAAAAAAACGTTTCATCTATTTGCTCAGTTAAATTTTCTCCACCAATCGGCTCGAAATGCGAGATAGATTATGCACAAATCTATGATCAACCTAAAGGTAACATTCAAACGTACCTAACACTAGCCCAACATAACCGTATAACCACATATAAAATTAGGAAAAAAATAATGCAGAAATCTTTAAGGAAAAAATCGAAATATTCCGTAATAAAAAGTTAAATTTTTATTTTTTATTTTTTATTTTTTTTTAATAGTGACCTCTCTAATTGTTGAAATCAATGATCGGTTTGTAAAAAATGCGCAATTCGTCATTGCAGAATTTAATAGAGGTTAATTCCTTCGACCACAAATAAATAAAATTAATATATTTAAACTAAGTTCTCTCCCTTGCAACCAAGTATCCTTGCGAACAGATTTTAACATTGCACTTGTTCTTTTGACACCGCCAAAAGCAATGTTTATTTCCGTTTCCTGTTGTAAGCAACATTGAAATATTACGAAATTTAAAATTAGAAACAATGTTGAATTTTCGAAAAAATCTCACACCATCAATGGACCTTTTCTGTTTTACACAATGGTCAGTTTTGAAATTACGTTTTACGGATCCGTAATTTTTGTTTTCTTTTTTAACTAAAGGAATACCCAAGGGTAAACCGCAAAGATGGCAGGAGTCGGGGTCTCTCGGCCTTCCGGGGGAACGACAGGGTAGGACTATTTCCCCCCCTCCGGGAAAAGTCTCCGGAATCCCCGCTCTTTGGTATTTGGGTGTCGCGGGGGTTCCTCCGCCCCTCCCCTACGGGGTATGGAAAACGTCCCCCCTCTGTCCCCAAAAAACTCAACCCTAATTCTTTTTTTACACATTATATAACATATATATACGCTGATTCCAATATGTAATTGGTTGGTTTTCCTGTAAGTGTCGTATTTTTCGAGAAATCGTACTTTTCGAGATATTCATTTTTAAAAAAATATTAACAAAATGTGATTTTTAAAAATTATTTAAAAATACTTCGAACTTTTGAATCATGTCCGTTACCACTGAAATTCATTGTTGGTATCATATAGTAGTAATATATTAAAAAAAAAAAAAATCAAAACTGACCATTGGCTAAAACAGAAAAGGGCCCCATCAATTTCATTTTTAATATTTTTTTCAAACCAATTTAAATGGTAATCACTCATTTTGTAAAAAAAAAAAAAAAAAAAAAAAAAAAAAAAAAACGGAAAAAAAATTATAAAAAAAATTAAAATAAAAAAAAAAAAATACAATAAAACTTTTAAATTGAAGCTAAAAAAAAAAAAGAACAAAAGCGCCTTTTTACGAAATTTATTAAAAACAAATATTCTAATTTATAAGTACTATCAACTTTTCAGATGCTAAACAACTTTTAAGCCTGGGAATACGTAAGGCGGCCCAAATGATTATCCTGAAAGAATGGTTTCTCTTTGCTTTTGGCACTCATAATCAGCCTCCCGAAAGCAACATGCATGTAACAAAAAAACTAACAGCTACAGGAAATTTGTACCAAATTGTACTAATCGGGAGACATTTTTATCCATGAACAAAAAAAAAAAAAAAAAAAGCTTTGAAAAATTTAATTTGATAAAAAAATGTTGGAAATCTGTATGATAATGATAATTTTTTTTGAGCAAGAACGAAGGAGCTCTAGCGCTCGGAGGGATAGTCAAAGTTGCCGAATGTCGAATTTTTTTAAGTAGAGATATCCCAAGGGTAAACCATAAAGATGGACAGAGTCGGGGTTTCTCGGCCTACCGGGGGACGACGGGACGCCCTCTGTCCCTCCGTCAGCTCGAACCCCCTAAAAGGGAATAAAAAGAAAAAATTAACATTTTCTCCAAAAAAAAAAACAATATTTGGTAAATCTTGCTCTCGTTCGTACTACTGAATTGAAGGTTAATGAGAGAGTACGCTGCCAGCCTTAAGATTATAATATATTAGGAATAAATTAATTATTTTTTTTAAGTTTCATCGATGAAATTGCTTGCTGAAATCAAAAATGTTATTTTCATGTAGCTGTTATAGTTTTTTAGTTACATGCATGATGCTTTCGGGAAGCTGGCCGGCATTCCTTAAGTCAGTCTGATGTATAAGTGAATAAATATACATTTTTAGAAGGTCACATTTACCGTCTTCAATCATGTGTTTTGATATTTGAAGGCTAAATAACTTGAATGCAAAAGGCAATACATGTTGACTCTGATGATTAAAATGAAAAGATTGCTTTTCTTGTTTTACACAGATGTTTTATAGGCTTCAATTGCAGTATCTATTAGGGCCCGTATTTATAAACGGCCCTTTTTTCTACCTTTTACAAATTATCCCCAAAATTTACCTTATGAGTTTCCGCAACTTTTAAAAAACCCTTTCTATTACCGAGAACAACAACTTAAAAGATGTAAACAACGTTGCCAGTTTAAAAGGAAATCCACAGAAAAATATTGTAGACGCTTACCAGGCTTGTTGGCATATATATGTAGTATGCATTATTGCCAGTTTAAATTTACGCTGACAATTAAAAATTTCTGAATGTACCAATATTATTGTGGTCTTTATGAAATAAATTGCACCAAAAAGAAATTGAAATTTAAAAATTTTTGTGGTTCAAACAAAGATTCCCAAGAATAATTTAAATTAATTATTATATATATATATAGTATATATATATTATATAATATATATATATATATAATATATATATATATATATATATATATAATATATATATATATATACTAAAATAAAAACAATTAATTATACAAAATAGTTACTTTAAATAATTTCAACATTTATTCACTTATTTAGAATCAAAACAAACTACCTAGGCCTAGGCCCTAGTGTCCATGTGAATATTACGAGGTGGCCCGTTATTTTGCTACTTATAGAAACAGTGTACTTTTACTTGAAAAGCTAAGAGTTTTTTATTTAATGAGGAACAATATAGGAATAATAAGCGTTTTAAGCTTATTTTAACAACAAAAAAAAAACAATTTTAGCTATTCCACGGAATTGATTTTGATTTTGAATCCAAAAGAAGCTATCCCTAGTGATTTTACCGAGCATTTGAACTTTGGAAGATCGAAATATTAATTCATGAAGTCTATAGTGAAAAAAACAAGTTTAAACAGTTGTATAAAACTAAGTAAATATAAATTAAAGTCACCAATTGTCATATGTAAATTAATTTATAACTAAAAAATACTTATATTAGATTCTAGTTGCCAATGCCAATTAATTTTTTCTTATATGGATAAAAAATTACAGATTATTTCTAGACACGTTACGGTAAAATTGAAAGCCTTGCAAAAGAGTTGTATAACAACGGCATGACACTAAAAAAACTGTAAAAGGGGAATAAGATTTTTAATTATTGCATCTGTGTATAAGAAGTTCTAAAAAGATTTAAAGGTAAATTTTGGTATCCCTTCTGATTCCTCCCTTACGGAAAATTCTAATTTATGAACGCTTCTTGAGAATTTTTTGATTTAAGGAACCCTTGACGTCACAAAATTCTTAGCGAAAATTTTCACTTAGTCAAGGAGCTGTGAACCAACTTTGAACTCTGTCAAGATTTTGTTTCCCGAACAGCAGCCATCTTGTTTTTTTATTGTACAATTTGACGCCTATTCATATTTTAATTTCATTTGTTGGCATTTATTATGTAAATGATTTTGTGAAATGTACTTTTCGTGTAAGAAAATACCCAGAAACCACCTAAATAGGCTCTAACATTAGAGAAATAGCCAAATAGCAGACGCTATTTTTATCATCTAATAATTTTGTTAGCTAGGCACGTTCAGCCACCTCTATGCCGACAGGCAGTAACCTGAACTAATAAATAGAAGCAACAATATCTCAATACTGAGGAGTATTTTTAAACGCGTTTTGGTTATTTCATTAATTTTTTTTAAATATTTCTAAGCATATAAATTCCCATACATGAAATATATATATATATATATTATATATATATATTATATATATATATATATTAGATATATATTATATATATATATATATAATATATATTATATATATATATATATATATACTATATAATATTATATATATACTTAGTGATGCAGGTAACATCCGCATCGCCGGTAAGCATCCGCCACATTTTATAACAGAATCCGCATTCCGCGCTGGTTGCCTGCAGCTGCTGTTGGCGATGTTTTATTGTCGACATTTGATAAAGAATTTTATAATAAAAATACTTAAGATGAAGCTGAAAGGAAAAAAAAAAAAAAAAGGAACGGAAAAAAACAAAAGATAAAAAATCAAAGGAGTTGCAAACAAATGCTCAACGGTTTGAAATTTAAATTTTCAAACTAACAAACACCTTCCAACTCGCTGGAATAGTAAGAAAAACCCCATTCTTTTTTTTTCCCCAATAGATGGAAAAAGAAATATTGCTCAAGAACCTCTTGTTTCTTACGCCATCGTATTTCAAAGTCAACATTCTTATTAATGTGGAAAATGACATCAATATCACACTGCATTAAGTTATTGAAACCATTGAAGAACTACCAAAAAAATTGCGCCTCTACAGCTTCTGATATCCTGATTATGTAATACCATTAATCGCAACGCTAAGGAAGCATTTTTGAACCCATCTTCAAATGAAAAAATGATGACGTTTAAAAAGAATGAAAGATGTCAAAAAACTAGAGCTAGAAAAACGCTTTGGTTCCGTGGAAATTAATGACCTTCATACTATTCAACTTACATAGACCCCTGTTATAAACGCAAGTTTTTTTGTACAATATTAGAACAAGTTTAAATCATCACTTTGTGTTGTTGAACAGTTGAAACTTCAATCCGACAGTCTATTAATTCGCCCACCCATTTAAAAGGAAAAAAAAAGAAATCTACAGAACCAAACACCCTTCTACAAGTAAATCAATAACAGATTCACTGCGAAGAATTTCTGCAGTAAAGTAGTGATAAGTAAACGCACGCATTTACCAAAGACGTAGTGCAACATGTTGAAAACTATCACAAGAAAAACGATTAGAATTAAATGATGATCCAATCAGTTGGTGAAAGTTAAGCAAAGTATTTACCCACGCTTGAGTAAACTTGCAAAGGAATACTTGGCCTGTCTTTCAACTTATGTTCCAAGGGAGAGAGTATTTAGCAATGCTGGGCTCTCAGCAGAAAAATTGATGTTTCTCCAAGCCAACCTTCCTATATTTGAATTCAATACTAGTACAAAAAGTATATATTAATCCATTGTTTAAAATCTCTTTCATTAAGGAGGAGGTTGCGCGGAAAGAGGTGGTGGGATGCATTTGAGTTGGGTCCCAGTCCCATACCCTTGGTAACACAATTATTAATAATAGATTGTGGCTAAAAACTCGAATATATATATATATATATAATATATATATATATAAATATATATTATATATATTATAATATATATATATATATACTATATAATATATATATATATATATATTATAGTTGGGATCTGGCACCGGTTCTCCGTTAATTAACTAGTTAATTTTTCGTTAACTTTTAAAGCTTTCATTAATTTCGAAAAGAAGTACGGACTATTAACGAGTTACATTTGTGAATTAACGGTTACCGAGCTTAAAATTTCCCCTACATCCGTTAACCGTTACCTTTAATTTTACGAGTTTATAAAATATTTCTTATCAAGATTTAAATTGTATTAGATTCGATTTCGGAAAAACGTTTTTTTCCAAAATTTACTAAACGCTCGTCAATGGCTCAAACTGTGTTATTGTTACCATATTATCCCGATTTAGAAATGTTTTGACGTTTTTTATAATTGTATTTCATTTCTTATTTGGTTCGCTGAGAAAAAAGATAGTGAATGTTGCCCGGTCAATACGTCATTAACTTCTTTCGTTAGTTACTTGGAATTGCTTCTTTTCGCGGACAGGTGAAGAAAAATATAAGGAACTTAGGCGCCTCATAAGCGTTGTTAATTTTATAAAAAATATACCATTTTTTGTATTAAATTTATAAGTTTCTTATTCTCTCTTATTTTTACAATAATATAGACTCGGCGTGTCCATAAAAGATGTCCCAGTTTTCCAATGCTTTATATAAACAGCGTCGTAATAATACAATATTCAACGCATATCATACATCAAAGTGAAGCGTCATTGAACAGAGTTTTTCCTTCATATGTTCAATATGCCCCCTTCGTTATAGGGGACACATCCATCCAATAATCAAATTCTCCCCAAACATTGAGTTAACAGATCCGGAGTAGTAAATGACGCAACGGCAGTTCAATTCGTGCGTTTCAACTCTGGCATATCATTGGGCAGCCCCATTAGAAAAATCTCATGGCGTTAAGTCCGGGGACCGGGGGGCCAGATATATAGCAGCTCTGTCGTCTGGACCATTACGACCAATCTAACGATACGATCTGGGATAAGTCTTTCAACCACGCTTGCACTATGTGACTCCAATGTGGAGGGCTCCATCTTGCTGGCCATATAAAGTTTACCGTTTCATCCTCTAATAATTGCTGAAAGCCATTGTTGTAACACATATGGAGATAGGCGACCCCTGTTACGGTTGCTTTTGCGAAAAAGAAAGGTCCGAAGGTCTGTAGACCTGGCGTCAGGATATGGCGCAGAAAAAGTTAACCTTTGGGGAATCACGTTCGTGTTCTACAAGTTCATGCGGATTTTCAGACCCCATATACGAACATTATGGGCATTCACCCTTACCCTGAGATGAAAGGGACTCACGGCTAAACACTACACATCTAGAAAGGTCATTCGTCTCGACCTAACACCCACAGACAATGGTAAACCGCAGAGCATAGTCATCGGGCTTTTTAAAGCTGTACAAACTGAAACCGGTATGCACGCATGTGTAAACGTTTTCTCTTAACACATTCCACACCGTCGTTTTTGCACCTGCAGTTCGTGACTTGCCTCCGAACGGATTTCTTAGTACTTTTGAAGGAACGAGGCCCTGATTACGGTTCCACATCCTGTACAGTGCATTATTCGAAACTATCCAACTTACTCTTCCCTTTAATGTATGATATGCTGGGATATTGTATATTATGATATTATAATAATCTTGGAAACTGGGACATTCTTTACGGAACACACGATATTGAGTATTAATTAAGGTATGTTACGCTTTGAAGTATTCTTCGGCAAGCGCAAAAGAATCTGCTATAGGTCAAAGCCTAAATAATTTTTCTGATAGGCCTTAATATCAGTATTAATATTGTTAGAGATATTATTATAATAAAAAAAAATTACTAATTATTAATTATTCCTACATATTTTGAAGACGGTTAACGATTAACGTAACTTTCCCGCTACATTCTTTACGATAAACGGCTTTAATGATTAAGTCGTTAATTTTTTTTTTAACGATTAAATAATTAACACGTTAAACTTTCTCATTAACGGTGCCCACCTTTGTATTATAATATATATCTATTTATATTATATATATTATAATTATATATATATATAGATATATATATATACTATATATATATATAATATATATATATATATATATATATATTATATATCAAAACATCCGCATCCGCGGATATTAAAAATCAAACATCCGCATCCGCAGATGCGAAAAAAATGATATCTGCAGCATCACTAATATATATATATATATATATATATATACGGTATATATATAAATATATATATATATATATATATAAAATTAAAATATATTATTATATATATATTATATATTATTATATATACACACACATACTTTTTTTGCTCTAGTTTCATACTGTAGACAGCGACCCACACATTTTGAGACCAAAAAATTCAGATTTGAGATTCAAAAATTCAAAAGTTCAGAAAAGTTAAGTTAAGTTAGTTTTTTTTTTTTAAAAAAAATTGCTTAGTGGTAAGCTTTTGGCATAATTCCAGAAGCTTGTCACTAAAGAATTTTCTTAAAAAACTTAACTTAACTTTTCTGAACTTAGAAATTTTTTTGAACATAGAAAATTTTTGGTCTCAAAATGTGTGGGTTGCTGTCTACAGTATTACCATATATATATATATATATATATATATATATATATATATATATATATATATATATATATAATATATATCATATATATATATATATATATATATATATATATATACAGCACCCCAAAGAGTACACGCATGTAATAGAAAACTATAACATCTACAGGAAAATAAATAACATTTTGATTTCAGCAAGTAATTTCATCGAAGAAACTTAAAAAAAAATTTTTATTCTAATATTTATTATTAACTCCTTAAATATTAATAAAAATCTTAGACCTGAAATAGTGCACGCTCTGATTGACTTTGAAAAATGCATTAGTCTCGAGAGCAAAAGTTGCCATACCACTTTTTTATACGCCTTGGAGAAAATATTTTTTCTTATATATCCTTTTTAGGGGGTTCGAGCCGATGGAGGGACAGGGGGGGACGAAGTCCCCCCCTCCCGTCGTCCACCGGTAGTGCCTAGAAACCCCGACTGCTTGCCATTCGTTCTTGTTACCCGGGGATTGCTTTAGTTAAAAAAGAAAAAAATTCAACATTTGGCACCTTTGCATGCTCACTCGGAGTAAGGGAACTTCAAATTATCAAAAAAGTGTAATTTTTTCAACATATTTAACAATTTTAATTTTTTAAAAAGCCTTTTTTTTTTTTTTTTTAAATTTTCGCGGTAAAAATGTCTCCTGATTAATAAAATGATATTTATTTTCGTGTAGCTGTTAAAGTTTTCTAGTTACATGCCTGAACTTTTCGTAATGCTGACATATATATAATATATATATAGTATATATTATATATTATAATAATATATATATATATATAATATATATATATATTTTATATATATATATATATATATATATGATAATATACAATATATATCCAAACATCCGCATCCGCAAGATGCGAAAAAATGACATCTGCTTTGCACACTAATATATATATATTAATATATATATATATATATATGATACATATATATATATAATATATATAATTATATAATAATATAGTATATATATAATAAATATATATAAATATATATATATATAACTTTTTTTGCTCTAGTTCATTTTACTTTGTGTTTCATTGGTTACTGGTCTCGAGACGCATAAAATATGGCATGACGTTTTTCATTTGAAATCGTCTTCGGTAGGAGCCCCCGAATAAAGGAAAGGGTGGTTAATAAAATATCAATTTTTTTAAAAGATTCTTAGGCAGTGGAGAAATACTTATTTTTGATGGTACCCCTTACGCAAAGTATTTCATTTATTAGTTTTCATTCCATAAATTCATAAGAAAGCCTGTTGAAATACGTAAAGGACGCCAAATGATTTCTAAAAGAATGTTGTTTCTCTTGCTTTGACACTCCTTAACATCTGATGGCATATAGGAAATAAATAATTTTTAGTAAGGTCATTTATTACTACTTCAATCATGTGTTTTGATATTTTAAGGCTAAATAACTTTGAATACAAAAAATAAAAAGATTGCTTTTCTTGTTTTATACTCTGAATTTTATGTAGATGAAAGTAAAAGAACTTACTTTGGAGTATTAAATAAAAAAAATAAGTTTTTATAGGCTTCAATTGCAATATTTAAAATATTAAAATCTTCACAACATACTGGATATTTCTGAATTCTAAAGTCATCACTTTAAACTTCATTTACCACTCGAGATTCATTACTATAGTATAGTGGCCAAGATTTTTCCAGGGCTCCTATGCTTCCGAGTCATTGTTGAATAGATTCGATTTTTTTTTCAGTTTGTAAATTGGCATTTTAGTACACTTACTTTGAAAATGCGATTTTAAATGTATAGATTGTATTCTATAATTGCCAAGTTTCTTAGAACCACCAATTATGCTACACTTTACACCTTTATTAAAGTTTATTTCATAAAAATGGTCCCTAAAGAATGAGACCTGAATCCAGAACTCGTTCTGAAAACTCTGGTTGGGACGTATTTCTTTCATGCATGGAAAGTTAACATTTGAGGTAGGGCTGGACGAGAACCGTAATTTTGGGCACCGCACCGCACCAGGGTAAGCGCACCACGCACCGCACCAAATGTCATTTTCGCCGCACCGCACCGCACCTGTTTCCATGCGCACCGTGCTCCGCACCGGACCAGGTCACTGGATTTGTGGCCGCACTGCACCTGCTGCGTCGGCCAACCCTAATTTGGAGCATTATAATTCACTTCACAGTGTTTCACATAATTATTTAATGTTTTACAGAGTTTACACGTACATCATTTTTTTATTTTTATTGAAATTTGCTACAAATCAACTCGGTAAAACCTACTCGAGCAAATAAGTCAAACAATTTGGCAGTTTTTATTTTTTTGCAAGACAGTACAATGATGTGCGCATAACCTCTTGGCAAATAATAATATTAATAATAATAATAATAATAATAATAATAATAATAATAATAATAATAATAATAATAATAATAAAAGACCGTATAAAACGGTTCGGGGCTCTAAATTGCTTTTTTATTGTTAGGATGTAAAATATTTACAGTAAAAAATTAAACCTAATAAGAAGATTGCTATTTACAATTTCTGTCTTATTCAATGAAAACAGAAAAAGGTTTATCAATTTATTGCTTGACTTACAAAATTCGTGTATAAGCTACTGTTATCGTGAGACGACTGTCCGGAAATATATTTCATTTGGATTACAGGACACATGGAAATCGCACTAGATGAAGAAGTGGATACTGCAGCAAATGATTCTTATATATATCTGATTCTTTGAAAATATTCTAGCATTGAATTTAATATATTAATAATAAATAATTGTAACATGGAAAGTCAGTTGGAATTTATATGCCTTAGTCGTAGCTAATTCAAGATTGTAGTAGGATGTATGAGCATGGTAAAATGAACAAATAAAATCGCTAGACTTTAACCCGATTGTTCTTTATTTGTAGTGATTCATCTTTTCGCTGAAAAACAAATCAAATGCCATAATTGCTCAACAAGAACATTTATTTGATTGGCCCCTTATTTTGTTTGTTTTAAATATTCTTTAAAACAAAATATCTTGCTTCAACCATTTCTGAATCTTTACATTTTGATTTTCTTAGAAAAGTTAATTAATTTGTCCTTTCATAATATACACATGCACCTGTATGTGTAATACAATGGGATTGCTGCAACAGTCAATTTAGTTGCACATGTTATTTACCTTGTTTTGTTAATGCTAAATTTATACAAGTATTCAATTACATGATTTGCCAAAAAATTGCAAGAAAATGTTAAACTTTAAAGCACGTTACTTATTGCTGGACTTTGCTAAATATAGCCGGGTCCGAGTCCGTAAAAACTAGCCGGGTTCCAGGATTGAGGCCCACACTCGGTACATCACTATTTAGTATACTTTATAGACTTCTGCGTCATAAGGTGTTTCAATGTATCGCAAACACTTTTTACTGTATTTGCGTAAGACCTCTGTTTTAGTGCCGTCTTAACGTCTCGCCACACCATGGTTCATCAACCATCTTCACCTCTGTTAGGCGTTTTTCAATTCCTATCTTATCAATGATCGTATTTTGCAAAACGTAGAATCCCAATGATTTCTCAGCAGTAACAGAACTCGTTTCAATGCTCTTAAGACAATATTTACTGTTTTGAGTACAAAATACCGAATGCGCATTCCATGGTTTTCCTAGCCTAGCTTTTCAGTGCCGATTATTGGAGTTCTCTCGTTTGTAGGTTGTCAGCACGTGAAATGGAAATTAGATATGCTTCATCTGCTAAAAAAATGAAAGCCAATTAAAATTAGTCTCAGTTAAAGATTTATTTTCCGAAATGTAACTGACTACTTTGTAATAACTTGGAAAATTTTGAACTTAATGTGCCCCAATCACTTTGCTTTCTGGAGACTCCGACATGTAATTTGCATCACACACAGCTTCCAAAATGATTGAATATAATTTTTTATAATTATAAAACCCTACCGCAATGAGGTGGAGCCATAATTCTCACGTGCTTCCCATCGATACAAACAAAAAAAAATTGAGAAAATTCCCAAACCCGAGATACTCTTTGCTAATGTTACGAAATGTGTCTTTTTTTAGTGATAGGCATATGAATAAGTTGTAAAAGATTCCACACTACTTTAAGTGCCAGTCTGACAATCTTGCTGCCTGTGGTTTCGCCTATACTAAATGAAGCACAAGTTGCCAGAAAATATATATATATATATATATATATATATATATATATATATATATATATATATATATATATATATATATATATATATATATATAATATATAATTATATTATATCGGTGTGTTCTTATGTGTACCATATTTTAATGTGATAAATAACAGGACCACTAACAAAACAGTAGACAAAAATATATTTTCTCAACGTTTCGAGTCGAACGAGACTCATCCTCAGGAGGCTGTAAAAACATTGATTAACATTATAAAACGTTATATATATATATATATATATATAATATATATATATATATATATATATATATATATATATATATATATATATATATATATATATATATATATATTATATATCGAAAGAATGTGTTTTTTTTGTGGAATCGGAATTGGAAAGATAGCACTGGGGACAACGTATTTTATTGAATATGTGACACATGATTCTAATGAATTTGAGCACGCTGAATAAGAATTTCAACTTGGTTTTGCTCTATCAGATCCTGATTATTGTTAACAGCCTATGGACCATTTTTAAGATTTTCAAATTAGGGGAAAAAAAGGAAGTCTAGTGTTAAGAAATTTTTTCAAGTTTCATGAATACAAACGGTTCAAACTACAGTCAAATGACATTATAACGATAGAAGTGACAAAAAACTCACGTCCTCAAAAATTTCTTTTATAAGACTATTTCTAGCGTATTTTTGCTTGTTGATGGCAGGTCAGCACCAGCAGTTATCAGCCATCTTATCTTGGTGAAATCTCTCTCCTTGTTCGTCGCTTACATCACCTAAATTACTTGGAAATTGGTCAAGATAGCTATTTAAAGAATGCATTTTTATGCTCATATTGCAAGCTAACTCATTGTAGTCTCTGAAAAGTTTATTTACGATTTATTTGTTGTTATCTGCCCTATAATTGCCAAAAAAGTTTTCTACCAAATCCACGAATGAATAACGCATTCTTTCTCGTTTATTCATGATATTAGGAATATTGCTATATTTAATTTATTTGTGGGCTGTCGAAAATTCAAGTCTAGATTTTTTTTTATAACTTAAAATTTGGTAATTTTTAAACTATTTAAAACACACGCCATTCGTATCTAAAGCTTTTACATAGTGTTTGATGAGTCCTAGATTGATATGCAGAGGAAAAAATAGGATTTGATCTCTGCTCACTAAAGATTAATTAGTTACATTTTTTTCTCCGACAGTAAGCGATGTTCGTGCTGGCCAAATTTGTTTGAAATAATGTTCTGCCTTCGCTCGGTTCTCCCATAATCCAAAGGAAGCAGGGATATTTAGTTTACCTTTTTTTTTTTTTTTTTTTTAGAGGCAGTTTAAAGATCCTAAAGATTTAAATTCCCATTAAAAGATATTTTAAAACCCTTTTACGATTAGAGTTTCATGGTGCAGATAAATAAGTGTTTTCCTTTTTTTTATGTATTAGTAGTAGAGGTGTTGCGGATGGTGATTTTCACTATCCGCGAATGCAGTTAGTAAATATCAGTATCTGCGGATGTGGATAGTTAAGTTTTTAGTGTTTTAGCCACAGGTACTTTTATTTATTATATATATATACATATATATATATATATATATATATATATATATTATATATATATATATATATATATTATATATATAATATATATATAATATATATGTATATATTGAAGAGTAATTAATTAATATATTGGTTTTCTTCCATCCCATAGGTGTAGATTTTTTTGTTTATTACATTAGAACCGTTTTTCCTTTGTTGGTGTGAATGAAAGTGTAAAATAAAACTAAAATTTCATACCTTTTCTCCATTTTTGAAGTCCTTCTTTCTCCCATGACTGCAGCTTTTTGTTAGTTTTGCTTGTAGGAACTTGATTTGGCCGCATAAACAAAATTTCTTTGCAATTGGTTCAGATTGCAAATCTGTACATCTTGTTGGTAGTGTTACACCTTTTTTTTCCAGACATTTTAAATAATAATAAACTTAAATTCTTTGTAATTGAAAACTACGGTTTAAAGTAAAACTTTATATATATATATAGACCTTATTATAGACAAATATATATATTATATATATATATATATATATATATATAATATATAATATTATATATAGTACTATAATATAATACAATTTTATATATAGTGTATTATATATATATATACTATATTATATAATTATACTATATATATATATATATAATATATATATAATATATATATAGTATATTATGCAAAGAGGTTATAATTCATCCCTACTGCTTGGTGTACTCCATAAACCAAATGAACCGGACTATGTAAAACGTTTATAGTACTGTTGTTAGTTTCGTTCCTTTGTTGATGCAAGCAATTGAAATCATTGTATATTTCAGTGATGAGGGAGGGCTTCACTTCCATGGTTTTTATGTGAATGGTCAAAGCAGTTGAATATGGATGAGTGAAAATTCTCACATTAGTGATTTTAGAGTATCCTGCACCTTCTCTTGCTCCGACCATATGTCCTGTCTTTCTTGAGAATCGTCAAAGGAAACTTTGATTTTGCAAGGTTTGCCAAAAATTTCTTTTGGTCCTACTCAAAAAGTACCCCTAAACCTTTTTCACTTATTTTATTTAACAGTGAAAAACCTTGTGTTCAGCACTTAAGGAAATTTAAGAATCTAAGATTTTTTGCGAAAGAAAATTATTATATATATGCTAGATAAATGACCAGCCAAACACTATATTATATAATATATATGTATATATATATTATAAATATATATAATATATATACATTATATATATATATATATATATAGAGGGCGTACGGTTGAAAAGATTTCGTTATTTTTCTTGAATAAATATATATATATATATATATATATATATATATATAATATTATATATATATATATATATATATATATATATATATATATATTATATATATATTAAGAATAAAAATTGAGCAAAATTTACCTTGCATTCGGGATATACTTCGATTTCCTTGATATGTTAAGTCAAAGCATAACCTGTTCAAAACGATCTATGTTCCCATTGAGTTTTCTTTAAGTACGTTTTAAACGCCTTAATTTTGAAAATGATCTTTCAGGTGTTGCGGTTGAAACAGGGAGAGTTGCTAATATTTGTAGTAGCTTCCATATATTTGGGAAGATAGTAATATTACAACTAGACAATGCGTCTATTGCAGTGCAAGGTCTTGCATCACAACTTTTGTCATCCCATATCTGTCTCCACAATTCAAATTCGAGTTCCAAGTTCCTGGACTTAGGAAGAACTTTCCAATAAATCTGCGAAACAGATTTTAGTGTTCAGAAAACGTAAATGTTATCAGCACAATATCGTTGATATCAAATTTCTGAAGACACGACAATAAGGTCCTTATGTTTTTGAAATTCGCTCTTTATTTCTGTAATAATTTTATCCAAACAATAGTATTGGAACGACCTGTCTTTAATATGCTCAGGATGCAATATTTTTTTAAAACCAGATCCTTATTTGCAGAGAAGGCACTTCGAGGGTCGAATCGTTACATTAAATTTCGAAGCAATGTACGTAACTTCTTCAAATATAAACAACATATTTCAGAATTTAAACGCCATTCATTCATAACGGCAATAAGATTACAAATGTGGTACATGCTTCTACTAAATCACAATCGATGTTTTAAACTATTTTAGATAGTCCTAAGTGGATGAAAGAACTTTGTAAAGGACAAAAGTGTTACAATAAACTGACCTTCAAGTAAAAGAATTAGCCATTTGGTAATGCTTGAAGTTAAGGACACCGTTGACACACTCTGTATTCTGGGGTCTCTAATCACCGTTACGCCTATATTATATATTAAAATATATATATATAAAATAATAATATATATATATATATATATAATATATACATATATATATTATATTTATATATTATATAGTGCTAGAAAAATGGAACAGCATCCAAAAAACTGCCTCTTGAAAGGAAGAAAGCAATATTATAATGTTAACGTTAAATTAATAAATGCTTTAAAAAAATAAATAAACCAAATAATAATTTACATAAACATCACATTGTTCCTCTAATTAAATAAGTTTCCTTTATCAAAGTAGTATGAATTATCGGATTTATTTTTCCTTTTTTGAAGATGCCAGTTTTTTTTTAAAAATGATATTTTTTCCCCCTCAACTTTTTATGGGTAAAAACGTTCAAATCGTCGATAAATGTTTGTGACAATCTAATATTGTGGTTTTACTATATGAGAAAAGTACTTTTGCGTTTCTTTTCCTTTTACAATTAAATAAAAATAACAAGTAAAAAATAATCGAAATGAGACATAAAACTAAATTCAGTTAATTAATTAAAAAATAACATTTGCTTTCGTTTCTGATCGTCCAATTGTGTTGCGATTTTTTCCGATCATTAACTTTTCATTATCTGGGAGGAGAATTGATCATCACTTGTAATGAGTTCTTTCTCTCTTTGGTTGAAAGTATGTTCATCAGTTTCTGAATATATGTAACGTTTTGATCTTAAGAAGAAGGATTATTCCTTAAATGGATATTGGATTTTAATATGCAAGATGAATACTTTCAAATCCAACTGTTGAAGTTGCTGAATCCATGTCAGGCATAACAATGAGGAAAGAATATGTACAAAATTACCACAGCCGGGAAGGACTTAGGTTTTTAAAATCTTCAATCTCGAATCCGTATCAAACAACTTTCATGGATGTGAATCATGTTTGTTTACATTTTGTTAAATATTTTCATTGTATAGCTTTTAAAATTTTAAAATTGAAACCATCATCTTTGTTAAAATAATGGAATTATTACTAAAATTGTAATGTTAATATATTAATAGGCAATTGTTTACATAAAATAAATGGAGATAAATTTCTTCAAAATATCCATTAATGGTTTGTGAATTTTAGTCATATTAATGTTTACATTTTTCTTATCATTTTCATTATATATAATAAAATAGAATATATTACTTTTCTCTCTCTACTACTATATATTATATATATATATATATATATATATATATAATATATATATATATATATTATATTATATATATATATATATAAGTCTTGGCTTGAGTAGTTGTTATAGCATAAAAAATTCATTCTTTGTGTACTTTTTCATTTTTTTTTTTTTTTAATTTGATTTTATTTGGAACATTACATTTTCCAAAGGCTTCCATTATTTATTAAAAAATGTCTGATATATTGTGTAAATTGGTTTATTTTTATTTGGTATTTGATAGTGTCGTGTAAGTATAATAGATCAATACTTTTTTGCATTTCCTATAAACATTTCATTTCTCTTTCTTTTTTATATAATTGAGAGCAGCACCTGGTGTAATATTTTATCTTATTTATGTTGTAGCTGGCATAACAAATGTCAAGTTGGTATGGGTGACTGTTATATAGGTTAGGATAGCAATCGCATAATAACAGCACCTCTTCATTTTCTCCATTTCAGGGGGATTTGTCACTTCCAGTCTGATGCTATATTTTTCTCACAATTTGGAATGTATATTAACATGTAAATGGTGTTATGTCCTCCTGTATACAGATTGCGATTTAGTATTAGTTGACATCCCGCTAAGATGTGAGAAACATATCCGGTGTCCTTTTCACATATTCTACATGTAACTGAAGTTTTCTCTGTAAATGTATTCTCTAAATTATTTTCTATGTGTACGATCCTGCGCTGTTATTATCATTCTTTCCTCTTCTGCTTTAAGTAAGCCCTTACTAAATATTTCCGACGATATATCGCATCAATATATATATTTCCCTCAATAACTCTTTATATTGCTTTGCCAATGCTAGACTCTTACATAGGTTTATATGTTTCTGTTTTCATTCCTCCCACATTTCTGTCTTCTAAGTATTGCATTCTTATTTTTGTTATTTTTTTTTTCTCCCATCCCTGGACCTGATCTGTTGTTACATTGTATGTCCGCATGTAATCTCTCTCCTTTAATATGATGGAAGTTGAGTCTGGTTTGCTTAATTTATGCAAACATAGCCACCGTGCAAATTTCTTTATTGAACTTTCCAAGTATTCACCTATTTCTATGATTTCTCATTGCGTTCTAGTATATTTTTCCAAATGTCTCAGTTTATTTTTAGAAAACAGGCAGCCAACTCTTTGCTTCTTAAGCTTAAGATGGAAAATACAACCTATATTGCATGGATGTTAGCACTCTAATATTTTCCAATGTAACTTTGTATTGTTTTCTGAACGCCGCAAAAACCAGGCAAACACACCAGCAATGTGATTCTCTCCACGATGCTCCCTTCTGTCAAGTGGAAAGTTCGAATCTGGGATATGAATTGCCCGAAACAAGAAATATCCGTATTCAAAAAACTAAATTAGCTCGTGTGGGGAGTGCCCACTGCAGAGCCGCAGCTGCTGCTAAAGAAACTCCAAAACCACAAAGAGATAAAAAACAACATCCATTGAATGTAGGGTCACCCTCATTAATTTTATCCACTGAAACTGACGATCGAAAAGAGACCGAATAATAGAATAGGTCAATGTCCCTGTCCTTGATTATGGGATAGACTTTATAGACAATTCTCCAAAAGAATTAAAAGATTCACCTGTAGAATCAGGTTTCACAACTCCTAAAAGAAATAACCCGAATGTTGATGTTTCGGTCAATACTGACCGTTCTGTGTCTTCCCAAGTTTTAACCCATCCTGGGTCTCTAGGAACCTCTGTCAGAAATGACTCTCTTTCGTTACAAAATACACTCCAACCGGAGTCTCTAATAATAAACAAAAATCCAATGATAGGCGGCCCGAAATGCTCATTTCTTCAGCTTAGGATTACTCAATCCCTTCTGGAGGAAACCTTGGTAATAGGCGTGATAATTGATAATTCTGCTCAAACGGAACTGTTAGAAGCATTGGTAGATACTGGAGCATCTGTCAGTATTATCACTAATCGAACGTATAAATTATTGGATCCTTCTAAATCCTTTGAAATCTACTATATATATACAGGTCTTCGTGGCATCGGTGCGTCGTTTTTGGTCCATGAGTTGCAGTTATCTATCCTCTACCATCTTTCTAACAGCTACTGGTACAAAGGCAGAGATTTTCGTGCATTAGTGGTCAGCATGAAGCGTTTCATTATGTATTAGGTCATGGTCTACACCTTTGCGTACTGAAAACCATATTACCTGGATCTAGCGTATCTATTAAAGAAATTGATTCTGCGACATACAGGGATTCAGTCTTTTGGTCATAGCAAAAGATATGCGGCACCAAAAAAATGGTCAAGGTTATACGTGCAGCCAAATTGGCCAAAGGAGTAACATTTCCTTCGAATATTGGATTTGAGGGTGTCGCTTTTCACAAGAAAGGTGGTTTCCAGAACCCCTCTCCAGCTCTTTTGTTGTTGCACACCTGAGTGAACAGAACCAGTTGCTTTATGGGACGTATTGCGGCCACTCCATATTCACCTAACTCATATTAAGTTAACCCTGTTACAATTAACTAATTAACAATCTAGAAAATATTAAACAAGCATATTAACCTTGGGTACATTTTCTATACTTTCTATAAACCCCAATCATACAATTCCTACACATATAGTTGAACTAACACAGAAATTACAAAATAAATATAAAGAATGGACACCCGCCAACCTTTACGAGGCTTTTGACCTGGACTCCACCGATCTCACCCAAGAACAAAAAGAACAACTCATTAACTTGTTGCTTCAATATCCAACCGCACTGAGTCTGGGAGATGCAGACGTAGGATGCACTTCCATCTTAAAGCATTCTATAGAAACAACAATTGACGACCCAGTGTGTGAACCGGTTAGAAGACTGCAGGGTCCAATTCTGTACGAAGTTGAAGAAGTATGTAGAAAACTGGAAGCTGATGGCATCATTCGACAATCCTTCTCCCCATACTCAGCACCAGTTGTTCCCATTAGAAAACCCGGTGGGACTATGCGTCTCTGCATTGACTACAGAAAATTAAATTCAGTTACAAAAGGAGATTCTTTCCCTATACCCAACTTAATAGATACATTATTTAGTCTTCAAGGTAAACAATATTTTTCAACAATTGACCTAATAAAAGGGTATTACCAAATCGAAATGGAGGAAGACAGCGTAGAGAAAACCGCGTTTTCTACCCCATTATCCCATTGGGAATTCTTAAGAATGCCCTTTGGTGTGAAAAATGGACCCGCCACCTTCCAAAGAGCCATGAATCTTGCACTAAGTCACATCTCTTGGACGGAAGTTAGGGTCTATCTTGATGATGTACTGATAATTAGTGACACTTTTGAACAGCATTTATCTATATTAGAAGAAGTCCTTGTAGCATTCATGGTGAACGGATTTAAGTTAAAACCATCAAAAACTTATTTACTCAGAAGAAAGGTAAAATTTTTGGGACATATAATTTCAAATGAGGGTATGATCCCCTTAGAAAGAAACTTACAGGGAATAAGAGACTTCCCAATACCAAAAACGGTCCGGCAGGTAAGACAATTTATGGGGTTAGTCAATTTCTACCGCCGACACATCTCTAATTGTTCGGTAATAGCACAACCTTTGTTTGAATTATTAGAAGGTAAAAGTAATGTCAATTGGACTGAACAGTGCCAGCAGGCCTTTGACGCATTAAAACAACTTCTGACTACACCACCTTTGTTAGTATATCCGGATCGCTCAGCTAATGCAGAACCACTTTTATTATATACTGATGCATCTGGAGTAGGTGCTGGAGCCTGCCTCAGCAGGTACAGGAAAAACGAAAGAGAAACCAATGCCTCATTTCTACACGTCTTTTCTAAAGCACAACGCAAATACAGTACTACAGGAACGGGAAGTAGCCGCCTACGGTGGGACGTATTAGATCTTCTAAAAACCCTTCCTCTAAAAATCAAACGTAATATATTTACAGACCATCAAACCTATTTTGTTCCTCAGGGAACATGCCCTTAGTAAACCCCAGAGTCGCCAGGACTTTAGAAGAATTAAATGACCTGGATTATGAATATGTTATTTGCCAGGCAAAGAAAATATTTATCGCCGATATTTTATCCAGATCCCATTAATTGAACTGAAGCTGGAAGCATGAGGAAACTTAGTTATCTTTCCGGAAATCCCCCGCATGGCTTTTAAAGAAATTTAATGCCCTGGAGGAGGAGGATTCACTGTCAGTGTTTTTTCTTGCTACGAGGTATGACAATATGGAAAACAACATTTGGAGTTAGAAGTAGAAATTGTGGTATGAATTTGATAGACAACGTGGAAACTTATAATTCTACCAAACTGGGAGGAACTGCAAGAGACCATACTTAAACAAATTACAACTAAACTAGATATCCAGGACAAATCCATTTATTCATAGCATTCAAGCCTATGCTAAATTGCGACAGATAAAAGTACTGTGTATTTTAATAAAAATCATCCTTTACAGTTTGGGTTTCCTGATAGTAAAGGAGTCTGTATTTGCTTTCTGTCGCGGTCGGTACCCACTGTTACCGTACTTATTTCCACGGAATTTAACTTTACCTGAGGCAGCTACAAAGTTTTTGGATGCATTATTCCCTGTCCAGACTACATTGGAATCTTCGGTTATTAGCGGTCATGTTCATTTCATTTAGAACCCTGGAGTTCTTCTATTGAATGAGAATGATTAGCCGACGATACGTATTAATCTTGTGCAGAAAACTATTTAACTCTGGTGGGGAGGAGTTGAATTGGTGACGCAGATAATAACGAAATACCTAACACAATTATTTCCTTGAAAAACTTTTCCTATGATCATAAATACCCAAGATACTGTAGAGATATTAATGTCTCAAATCATTGATTGTCAGAAAAATGACCCCCTGTTGAGGCGTTTGAAAAGAGCCTTACAGAATAATCAACCTTTTCGGGGTCCTCTTAAACTATTTCGTTATTCTCTAAATTCCTTATCACTGTTAGATGATCAATTGATACATCGTAACCGAAATGATCATTACAATTATGTGGTATCATTTATTTTTGCAGTGCAGGTTGCTGTAATCAACCATTATGAATTTGCCCATATAGGACAGCGCAAATTATATGCCTTATTAGAAAATCTTGTATGGCTCCCCAGATTAAGAGGAATTTGTGTAAAGATGTTTCAATGTCGTGTCATACTTGCCAATTAGCCAAAATCTCCCATATATTCAATACACCACCTAAAATAAAGATTAACACTAGATATCCCTTCGAATTGACAGCTGCAGATCTTATTCAGTTATTAAGATCTCGTAAAGGGAATAATTACGCTTTCATATTTATAGATCACTATAGCAAATGGGTGGCCGCAGTGCCAATTAAGAGTAAACATACATCACTAGTTACCGCAGCATTAGAAAGTATAATTCCTTATCTTCCATTAATTCCTTCTAGATTACTAACCGACAATGGTCAATAATTTCGCGGGCCTATTTTTGAAGACTTTTTGCGTTCATTGGACATATATCATGTATGCACTACACCCTATAACCCTTCATCCAATGGTATTGTTGAGCGAGTCAACAACATTATTACAGTATTTGCGAGTTTCTTTACAAGATCCTGCAGAATGGGACTCCCTTTTACACCATGTAATCCTAACTTATAATCATTCAAAACACTCTGAAACTGGTAAAACTCCAGCCGAAGTATTATATCGGGAGGCTCATGACACCCGTCCAAGATTGCCCTGGACAAGATTTTCGCAATATTGGGATGGTCATAGAAATTTTCAACCATATGTTATTGACCAATTGGTAGCATTAAAAATCCGCTTACCAGGGGATCTTACTATAAATAAGTTCAAAGAAAGGTACCAAGGTCCTTTAAGAGTTATACATGTTAATTCTAATGATGTAACATACGTGGTGGAAGCGCTAGACAGAATGAAAATATCGAGTCCACCATCGTCAATTGAAACGATGGATCTCACCTCCCGTGTATTTACAAAGAACACCCATATTTATAAAATTATTAACTAAACCTTTAGTTTTGGAGGTAGACCCTTCGGAAGAAGTCGCTGATGAATCAATCACCGCTTCTCCAGACACAATCCCAACTACACAAGCAATAACTTTTGACGATGATTCAGAGGATGATAATGACTTTTTGGGTTTTCCTGATATCCAGAGACCGGAACTTTTTAATGATGTAATTTATCACTTAAATCAAAGCGTATTAATAGCTAATTCGTTAAATCAATATTTAGACGAAAGTGACCGGAATGGACATCCTCAAGTGGATCAATTGGATGATAATAATGTTAGGATCAGTCATGATCAGATGAGTGATATTTCATCTTTTTATTTAGGAAACTTGTTTATTACTCCCGAACAAATTACACTTAGTCCATCCTTGATAGAGAATTCTCCAAATGTAACAAATATATTTGCACAGTTAATCCACACTCCTTCTTACATATCTTATACCCCTTTAATTATAACAGAAGTACTTCCGGTACCGAGACAAATAAGGAGGCTTTCTCTGGAAGATGGTGTGTCAAGAGACAGTATTACAGATCTCCCTTGTGAAACAAATGTTGAGAGCGTCTATCCTCCATTAAAATCATTAGAAACTGTTACTACTCCATCGCCGAGAACTGAGTTGCCTAAATTAATATTTTCCCCTAGTTGTGAAGAAGAATTGGAACCATCCACCCTAACGGAACAAACTATTAAAGAATTTTTAGGATTGGAAAAGTCTCCTGAAGGCGTTCCGGGGTTCTCACAAACTACCTTTAGTAGTAAAAAGAAAGTAGTGCACTGGGCACCTGAAGCGATGGCTTTGCCAATTCCTGCTAGTGGACTTGATCAAACTATAGAAGAAATTGATTTTTTGGAGCCAGTGGCCGCACATACTCGAAAGAGATCAACAGCAATAGAACTAGATGAACCTTGGGTACAAAATCGTTAGAAAGGCGTAGGAAGACCAATCAAGATGGTGAAGTAACCACAGATAGCCAATCAAAATAGATGGAACATAAATTTACATAAATATATTGATAGTATAGGAAACTAGTTTAACTTGTATTAGGTTAGATTAGTATATTTATGTGTGCCTAACATTTTTGTAAATTTATATTTTTAATAAATATCCCTTTGTTTGTCTTTATATTTTTATTTCTGTAAATTTTTTTATATGAATAAGTATTTAAGCAGAACAAATAAATACTTAAATATTTAATAAAGCAGTAAAACAGAGGAAAGTATCAACGAAGTGAGAAATTACCTAATAGCAGACAGGGAGAAAATGCAGAATGAAGATACAAGATTACTATGTGTACATTAACTAATTACTATGTGAACATCAACTATGTGTGCATTAACCAATTACTATGTGACCATCAACGATTACTGTGTGAACCTTAACAAATACTGTGTAAGCATCACTGGTTTTTACATGGCCTTTACATCTCAGAAACATCTACCCTTAAAAAGGAGGAAAACTCTGAGATTAATACAACAAATTAACCCTTTGAGAATTGTACAATCTTGTTGTGTTGAGGTTTGTAGTTTTTGTTATTAGGTCGATGTTTCTCGTTTTGGATGTTTTGCTCATTGGTTGTTGATGATGTTGCCACATCCCCTTCTATCCGTCATGTTACGACGGGTGGGGAGGAACATGTAGAGATTTTATTGTGAGCTTTTGTTGTTTGGAATGTTTCTTACTTTTTATGTGTTTTGTCTTTTCAGCATCTTACCAATGATATTATTTATTAAGGGTTAAGTCCATGGAAACACCCTTTAAGAATTCCCAACTTGTCACCAATTCTCATTCTTGGATTTAATGGCTCTGGTAAGATGAAATAAAAATTAAAACTGATGGATGTCGAAGAAAAAGGTCGTATTCTGAATCTTTCTTTTATGTTAATTTTTAGGTCTGAATAGATACATCACTAAGTACCCAATACTCTACATTTTTACTGATTGTGTTTGTGAGATCACCTTGTTCCACAAGTATTTTTAACCTTAACGATTGTTAAGGTAGGGCCGTAATAGTTGTTATTTAAGTATTTAGTAGTTTATTTTTTTGTAGTAATGTTGGATACTTTTATTTTTGTTATGAAATTAATATAGAATCTAGTCGTTTGAATATCTTATTAGTAGAAAATACTATATATATAGAATGTACTCTTGTATAGAAAGTTTTATATAATTGTATGTTCAGGTTTCAGGTTCTGGAGCTTGTTCTCTTTTGCCTTAGGATTCAGGTAGTGGAGCCTATTTTGACTTCAGGTTGTAGAACCGAGTATTTACTGCCTTGCTCCTAAACCTACAGAACTCTTCTTTCACACAAATATTTATGACCAGAAACAATTTGCCTATTTAGACCACAAAACCAGTATTATTGACTTCATCTTTACTTGAGATATATGGTGCAAAAACTGTCTCAAGTATTAATTGTTTAATTTGATATTACACCCACTCATAGAGTTGGATAATTGTGTGAAGTAGTATATACATTTTTTAAAAATCCGTTAAGAGGATTTGTGATATGCTATTTTGTGAGATAATTATTTACTGTGAAATCAAAACGATAAAATTTTATAATCGATAAACATAACACTACAAGTGAATTCTTAATCACGTCAAAAACATTGTTTGAGTTTACTTACCAATTTATATTATTAATTGCTTTATGTATCAAAACATTTAGTTGAGTTTGTGATTGACACCAATATGTTGTGTTAACAGGACTCATTGACCAATATACTACATATATATATATATATATATATATATATATATATATATATATATAATTATATATATTATTATATTATATAATATATATATATATATATATATTATATAAATATACTTTGATACCAATATTTTTTTATTTTATTGATCTTATTATTTCATTTTCCTTATGTTTTTATTAGTAAATTTATGTTAATTTTTTAGTATTTAAGTTATAGATTGCTCAAATTTGGTTGCCAATTGTATTAAAACGTTTCAGGACTAACTTTTGGGGGACTAATAATATTTAATTATTGCCTTCCTTTCTCCCGTTAGTAAAGCCCCAGCACTGGAATGTATATTTTCTTTATGAGTTAAAATTGTAAATATATTTTTTTTGAATGTAAAATAACTATTATTATATGCATATATGTATGTGATTTCATAATATAAAATAAATATACACAAAACTTTAAATATACCTACACCCCTTTTTGTTTTTTTTTTGTCTTCAGAAGGGTTGCATGTGGACATCCTGTCCCTTTCTCACACTGGGGTCTTGTGGACATCGCTAAAAGAAATAATTTAGTCTTAATACTCTTACTAGCGGTTAATTATAGAACCCTTATCCTACTATTCTACCCTCTCTCTTTTAATCATTAGACACTAATTTACTCATTGTTAACCCCTTTCTTGGGTGCTTGTGGATCTTTGGATTCTTTAACTATAGTTTAAAACTATATGAAAGAGTGGTAGACTTAATACATTTTTGTTAATACCTAGTTAAGTATACCATTCCTATAATTACTACCCTTACTAACCTTTTCTTCTTCCTCTTCGCATGCGTCTGTGTCTCTAGTTTTTTTTACCTCTCTGTGGTGGTTTTATAGAGCTCATGCATGAGTGTTGGTATTAACCGGCGCATGTGGATTGTTAAAATATATATATGTTTATGCATATTTCTTTTGTTTGAGTTTTTAAGGACCATTGGCTGATTTCATTGCCTGTGTGCTGTTCTGGGCGCTATTTTGAGTGGTCTGTGAAGAGGATTGTAAGTTGAGGGCTAAAAATCGAATTAGACTAGGTGGTGTTTTTACTGTTAAAGGTAACTATTTTTTACATTTGTTTTTTTACACCCATCCTGCTGCTTATTACCTTTTGTTAATGACTTGTTTTCCCTTTTGCATATTACGGCTTGGAATGATAAATGCGCATATAACCTCACCTCAAATTGCTTAAGTGGTCGTTTTCTTGCTTTCTTGTCTGGTCTTGGTCTCATACATTGTGTGGTATCTTGGAAGAAAAGCTTTTTGGAAGAAGGCAGAGTCACAGTGGATCGAGACGTAAGTTGTCAGCAACTACATTTTTTTGTGCGATTAGGCTTTTATTAAAGATAACCACGCTTGACTGTGAAAACTAAGTTTCTATTTTTGTCCTTTTGTCATACTATTTAACTCTCATCAGTCAATGATCATCTTCTTAAGAATACACGATTACCCCAAAATTTTCCACCCTTATAATAATATATATATATATATATATATATATAATATATATATATTATATATATATATATATTACTATATATATATATAATATATATTGATATATATATATAATATTATTAGATTAATGACTTTAGCCAACACTGGCATTGCTAAGAGAAGCAATATTTATAAAATTAAATAACGGTAATTTTATTATCATGCATCAAAAAATATATATAAAAATAAAACATTGATTTTCCTTTTAATTAAATAAGTTTCCTTTTTAGCAGTATGAATTATCAAAATTATCATTTTCCTACCCAATCTTCTAAGATTCCAAAATCTCATTCAAATCTTTTTTTTTTTTTCAACTTTTCCACTTAATCAGTGGTAGTTTTCTTTCACAACCTCAATTATCTTCCATACAAAATGTTTTAATTTTAGAATTTTAAGCTAACCAAATAAATTAAGTGATATATAGCTATATATAATCTCTTCACAAAAACTGCTGACTTTCAAATATGAATTGCTGAGAAATACTGAAATGTTTATTTGGTCTGGGCACATTGTTCAAATTTTTCATGAACGAAACTATGCTTATATTGAAAACATATTGTTCAATTGTTCAGTTATACCTCATGAATGAGGCTATGCTCATACTGAAAATACATCACGTAGATATTTTGTTGAAGAAATTGTAGTCTAATAGAGGAATGGATTTTAAAGTAAAAGTACATATTTTAAGATGTAGTTTGGTAGTTTGAATGAATAAAATCTGTATAATAAGTCAAGTTGACTCAGTAAAAAAAAAATGAATAAATTAACTATAAACTAAATTGAAGTAAATAAACTGATAAATCAAAAATTTTATGTATGAAAATTATATTTATAGCGGCTTGACGGGACGATCCTTGCATCTAGCCGAAGAGAGGAAAACCCCTAAGTGCAAAAACTAATAGAAAGGAAGTGATCGACTGGATTGTCAAGAAAACGCCAGCACAACCTGATCGCAACTCTTTTGGAAGAAGGAAAAAAAAGGAAAGATCACAGGATACTCTATTATGTCACCAAGGAGACTATCTACGAAATGAAACACAGACACATTTTCATATAAAAAAATATAATTGGTAGAAAAATAATACATATATACAGAATTGTGCTTTGCACTATAAGTTTTTGAAGTTTAATATTTAATAATATTTAATATAATGGAATACACATGTGTGAACACATGTGTGTTCTCACGAAATTAATTTATTATAGATTAATACACATATGTAAACATATGTGTATTGTGGTCAAAAATAATTTTAATATAAATTATTTCAGTATAGAGACAATTTCATATACGATAATATCAAATCCGGTACCACGAAGAAATAATTATGGCCTTCAAAATATCAAAATATACATATATAAATATATGTATATTTAAGATAATACAAAAATAATGTAAAAATTCGGCAACTCAAATATAAAGAAAAATTTACGCAATATGAATCTCTATTTACATATATATAATATATGTATATAGGCGATCAAAATTTATACTTATAAAGATGAATATTATGGCTATTTTTTCTAGTGGGGGCCGTTTCTACGCATCAACCAAAATATTAATTCAATACCAAATAGCTTACATGACAAGTTAAACTACGAATATTTAGAAAACGTAACTTAGTTGTCGGATGTTCCTCGACCCTCCGGTAGAACATGCGTCACGCAAACGGAAGAATAAATGATAAGGCTCAATCACCAATGGTACATCAACCATGCAATAGATCGTATCTTCGATTATTAGTTTTAAGGACAAATTAAGAATTCGTCCACCCCGATGGACGACTGATTACACCAACCAATGTGGTCACGGAACTGAAGCACGAGAACAACCAGCCACAGAATAATTGGGCCAGACTCTGCCCTCATCCGATCCAAGATTTGATCTAAGTCTCGATCCAAGATTTGATTCCTATAAAAACGCAAGTATAAAAATAGGACGAAAAATAGCAATTTGGCAATACTTTAAAATGATTTAGTAGACAGACAAAATTACAATAGAAAGGTCCACATACCCTATGGCGGGGATCCTTCAAAAATATATTAGAAAAACACGGCAAAGCGAAAGAAAGTGGCAGAATACCAAAAATCCCTACCACTATTACACCGCAGGTTGTAATCACAATCACTTTAGAATTTTTATAATTTACCTAACCATGAAAGGAAAGGTGATCATGAGTAACACGGAAATGAAATGTTGTCATGTATATTCTAATGTAGAGAATATACAATGACAATTTGTACTTAGCTTATTCAGCCAATACTTGAATGAATATAGGGCGGGCCACAGAAACTATATCCGTTATGCATTCCTCTTATTTCAGAATCAATAACCACCATGCAAGACATTTCTCAACTTCAAGATCATCACGACCCACTGATATGAGCACACAATCAGGAAAGATAAAAATGGAAATGGTAACACCCGTAGCAGCTAGTCATTACATTATCCCCCACCAGAAAATGCCTCATTTTCTCAACAAACTAGGGAAAAGATGTTAAATGATATGATACCAATGGGACCGTGATATAGTTAGTACTACCCAAGTAATAACAAAATAATCATACAACATAATACCCAATACAATTGTCATAAAAAAAACATGAGCTTTACAACATACAACTTGAAAAAAAAATGAAATATCAGAGCTTTACAACATATAGCTAAAAAAAAAAAAATTATAAATATAAGAGCTTTACAACATATAGCTCTTTACAGCAACACAGGTTTTGAGGGTATAATTTATTAAATATAATACAGAAATATAATAGTATAAAACCTTCAAAATACGGTTCACCCTGGTAACATTCCCTAAGACAGGAAAATATGTCAATCATTGCTATTAGAATATGTTCCCAATTCCAAAGAGAAAATCACTTGAGAAAACAATTAAGGAAGTTCGTTGTGGTATGACAAACAACTAAGGCATTACCTTTGAAACAACGAACTGAGGAAATTTTTGTTGAGGACAAAACAAACTAAGGAAATTCTTTTTGGGGACATAAACTAAGCAAATTCTTCTTCATATATCAATCAAAACAATTTTTTTTTTTTTTTTTTTTTTTTTTTTTTTTTTTTTTTTTTTTTTTTGTTTATATAATTTTTTTTTTTTTTTTTGCACGAGTGCATACTACACCCATAAAATTACTAAAGTCAATAACCTACATAATATATTCAGGCGATCGAAGAAAACCCATGCTCCCTCATAACTTGAAGGATCTGCGCCCGTCTAAGGACTGCATCACGCCTGCTGGCAGACACGCCCTCCGGCATCATACACTCCTCCAATCTATCCAAATAAAATTGTAACCTCTTCAGCCGCACTCAAGACTTCAGACGGAGACTCCGTCAATTCACCTACCGCCAAATCTTCCGGGGCAGAGTACACCCCCTGGGTTGACGCCAGGGAAAGATCACTCCACAGACCAGGACATGACACCTCTCCCCCGGAGTCTCCCACCAACTCTTCAGCCAGACTCAGAGATCCCAAGGACCTCGATAACTCCGCTAAACCACTTCTTCTGGATGGTATCAACGTTCCACCCCTGGTGTTCCCATCGGTCGCCACAGGTGAAGCGACCAGACGGACCACCGTCGAGATGAGTTCCTCTTCGAGCGACTCATCTAGAAAATTCCGAAACTCCGGGTTCACTCACCACAGTCCGAGGAGGAGATGCCCCCAGTGATATTAGCGACGCCACCTCGACCTCCCAATCCTGCGTCGAATCTTTAGGTGAAGAAGGCGAAATACCTGCAGAATACACAGGCTGTGGATCAGCATCAGTAAATGGGCTGACCAACCCCAAAACAGGCTCCCGAGGCACCGGAGAGGAAGTACCTATAGGGGAAACCATTTCTGCCGACTTCGCTGGAGAATCAGGCACGGGCACCATACTAACTGGGGCTGAAGAAGGGGAAGAATATTCCCCCACTAACGCACCTTCCGTCGAAGCCGGAGCCACCGACAAGTCATTTGAATGGAGTCAAAAAAAGACTCCACGCATGCAACGGTGTAATGCACGCCATCGGAAAGCACAGCAGGGAAGAGCAAAAACTCAGAATCCCGCTTCAGAAATCGTGTATGAGAAGCGTCCCGGGTGGAAAAATGGAATTTGTTGTCCTGGGCATGCCGGTTGAACCCGTGGTTCATCATAAGAAAGCAGTATTTAAGACCTGGCTTCTTAAGACCCAAGTTCCTGTTGTATATCTCTCGGGAACGTTCCTGTAAATATTTAGCCTGGAACAAGGGTTCCTGCTCCATTAAAGGAATCAGGTACTTAAAGTTCTTCTTAACTAAGGTATTTTCATTGAAAGCATATATAATTCTTCACGCTAGGCAGCAGAAGATAAATCTCCATACGCCTCCTGACCCGGTGGCAAATCTGCTCAACCTTCCTCATTAGCCTTGGAATCCTGCTCCAATCCGCGTCAGGGTCATCCGTGACCAGGGACACTCCCTCTGCCCTTGAAAATGCAACCTTCCTCCACGCAAACGAAGTCAGTCCCAACAACAACAGAATATCGACTGTCGTTAAATCTAAATCCTGAAGAATATCAGGGGCTTACTCAATGCTCCCCCCAGCTTGAGCATATACTCTGACTTTTACAGCCCACTTGGCCTCCAACTTTTCAGTGGTGCGGCGAAAAGTGGCCGCCTCTGAATCGCCAACGACCAAGATGTTTTTCATCTGCAAACAAAAATACTTCTTATAGTATGGAATTGGTTATATATCACAATGGAAAATAACATGAAAAATAAGGACCTGTAAGGCAATTGGAATTAATACATCTTAGCTCATCATTTTATTGAAGTTATTTTATACATCATCATTTTATAAATTTTTCGCAAAATAACGATTAAGTTACGATATATTTTACGATGTATATTTAATTTTGTTAATTTATGCTTTATTTATTATTTTTTTTTTTAATGATATTATTATTTTACGGCTCTGATATTCCAGAGGGACAGCCATGGTATACGAAAGGTCCGCTACAGCCCCCCTGGATCTCGTATAAGGCCGTTGGTTTCGCACCTCTGGTTCCAAAACAATATCGGACCCTTCTTATGCAGAACCATTTATTGTTATTTTTTAGAGTCTATGAAGAATATAATTGCAACCAGCAGAAACATTGTAAAACGTTTTAATTGCTTTACTTCGGCAAGTTAAAAAAGTTGATCGGATAATAGAATCAGTTAGATGTCAAACAAATTATTTTAGAATGTAACATTGTTGTATTATTCATAATGCAAAGAAAGAAATATTGAAATATTGACTATCATTTTAAAATAACCTAGCTTCAGCTATCCACGTAATATCTTGCTCCTATTAAACTTATGAACCCACTAACACCTAATTATACAGTAGGTTATGAGCTAATGAAGGAAAACGATGCATATTAATAACTTTTTTTTTCACTTAAAATTATAAATAGGAAAAATATTTTACAGTAAAAAAAAAAATTTCTTTACTCTTGGCTCCAATCTACTCAAAAAAATTTGTGGCACTCAAACTCGATCCAACATTAACCATTAGGCTAGGAATTCTGTAAAAAAAATATATATCAAAATAATTTTTCAATTAGTGAGTGGATTTAAGTGAATTATGATGAAACTTCGCTCATATAATAATAATAATAATAATAATAATAATAATAATAATAATAATAATAATAATAATAATAATAATAATAATAATAATAATATGTACAAGGAGCATAGGTGTATGCAAGAAAATATTAATTAACAGTATGTAATTTGATATAGTTACCACAAAAGAACTTTGTTGTTAGGTTGCTTATAATACGTATACTTTGGAGAAACGGAGGTTAAGAGTTTAACATTAGGTTGTTTGACTGTAACATGTATTTATTATAGTAACATGTACGTAAATAGAAATTAAGCAATCGGTAAGGGGTGTTTAGAAGAGTGAGTTAGAGATGACTCTAATTGTTTAATGTACAATGATTCTAAATTGTGTATATCTAATAATCTTTTGGTTCTGGCGAGAATACAAATGTTCATTTGTATTGGACTGGCATTTCAGAGTGCAAACGGATGGCAGAAGGGGGTTTGGGTAACTAAGAGTCAAATTTTTTTGGAGGGGGTGCTGAGTTCCATGTGCTCACATGCACGAGTCCCGAGTCGCCGTATCGTAGAGCCTACATAGGCGTTGTGTGAATCACAATAACAATTAGGCCAGCCTCTAGAAGAGCCACAATCCATATCTCAAAAACTAACTCTACAGCTACCGGAAAAAGGAATACATTGCTGGAATTCCGGTCCAATGCTTTTATTTCAATGAAACTTGCTAAAAAAAAAAAAAAAACAAAAAAAAAAAAAAATCATATCTCGAAAAACTACAAAAGCTACAGGAAATGAAAATACATTTTTGAATCCTTGTAAAAGTTTGGTTCGGAAAATGTAAAAAAAAAAAATTAAAAAAAAAATTAAACATAAAAATTGGCTATTTTTTTATGGCGGGGTGCTGGGACATAGTATATATATATATTATTTGTAAAGGTATTACACGGCAATTTAGGGGCTCGAAGCCGACGGGGGAACACAGGGGGGACGTTTTCCATAACCCCGTAGGGGAGGGCGAGGACCCCCCGCGGACACCCCAAATACAAAAGAAGCGGGGGGTTTCCGGAGACCCTCCCCGGAGGGGGGGATTAGTCCCTACCCCTGTAGTTCCCCGGAAGGCCGAGAGCACCCGACTCCTGCCATCCAGTGCGGTATACCCTGGGGTATTCTTTTAGTTAAAAAAAAAAAACAGCAAAATTTAATAGAAAGTCTATTTATTTTCAACGGTAAACCAATAAAAGGTCTCTAAAATAGGCCTTCTAATCCATATTACTATAATTATAACAATAATTTTTTTATTTTTATTTTTTTTACATTTTCTTATCGAAAAATTTTACGAGGATTACAAAAATGTATTCTTTTTTCGCTGTTTGTAGCTATTGTAGTTTTTGAGGATATAATTTTTTTTTTTTTTTTTTTTTTTTTTTATTTTTTTTTTTTTTTGCATTTTCCGGCACTTTAAAATTGGACCAGCATTCCAGCAATGTTTTCCTTTTCCTGGTAGCTTGTTGTAGTTTTTGAGATATGGATTGTGGCCTCTTCTAGAGGCTGACCTAAAACCAATTATACTATAGGGCCAACAAGGGACTGTAGCAGTGGTGAATTTTTTACTAGAGAATTTTTAATTAAAAAAGAGAGAGAAAATTAAAACCTAAAATCTTTCTAGAAATGAGTCATTTTAAACAAAGGGATATAAGCTTCTAATGATATGATTGATGTCATTGGCCAGCTGAGGGCTGGAGGGGCCAATGTGAAGAAATTCAAAAGTATGTTAGGTTTTTTTTTTTTGTTTTTGAGCTGATAGGACGTGGTGTGCTTGATAGTACATTTTGTTTAAATACAAACGTATCTGTTTAGAGATATCCGTAGTAAAACCGTTGTTTTTGAGATGCATACTTCAGTTACGGAAAGCGGAATAGTTGGAACAATGTGTATAAGCTCTTTGAATCATAGTTGAAGTGCTGTTAATTTTGTATTTTAAATAGCTGAAACTGTAAAAATTAAGTTCCTAGTGGTGTCTTTTTTTTCTGTAAAATGGTGGTGTTGGAGTTACTTAGTTTAGTAATTTCAATATCAAGGAAAGGAAGCTTGTTGGATTCAGTGTATGTTGTGAAATTAATGTTTGATTGGAGACTTCATAAAATCTAAAAATTGGCGGGCTTCAGCTGATAGGACGTTTTGTGCTTGATATTACTTTTTGTCTAAATATAAACGTATGTTTAGAGATAGCTGTAGTAAAACCATTGTTTTTGAAAATTTAAGAAATTTTGCATATTTCAGTTACGGAAAGCGGAATAGTTGGAACAATGTGTATAAGCTCTTTGAATCATAGTTAAAATGCTGTTAATCTTTTATTGTAAAAAGCTGAAACTGTAATAATTAGTTCCTAGTGGTGTCTTTTTTTCTGTGAACTGGTGTGTGATAGGGTTATTTAGTTTGGTAATTTCGATGTCAAGGAAAGGAAGTTTGTTGTTGGATTCAGTTCTTGTTGTGAAATTAATGTTTGGGTGGAGACTGTTCATAAAATAAAAAAAATTGGCGGGCTTTTATTTGGTTATGAAAAAGTGTCAAGGTGTTATCTACATAGCATCTGTAGATAATGGGTTGAACAGGGGCCTGATCAAATTTGTCTTAAGATGGTTAAGGAAAAAATGGACTAGAATTGGGTCTAGTGGGGATTCCATGGCATCGCTATCTATTTGCTGGTGAATGGTTTCATCAAACACAGTTCTTTAAAAGTTTGTTGATTGACTGTGAGGAGAGAAAATGGAGTATTAGGGTTGTATACAGTATCAGTTATAATATCAATAGTTTCTAATATAGGAACATAGTAAATATGTAGGATACGTTAAAAAAAGAGCAAAAAATTGTTATATGGTTGAGATTTGATGACGTTTTCAAATGATTAAGCATTTCTTACTTCAAATTGATTCTGTACAAAAGGGGCAAGTTGTGTTAATAAATTGGACTAGGTAATAGTTATGAGTTTCGTAGACTGCAAGAATAGGACGGAGAGGGCAGGAGGGTTCGTGGATTTTTAGTAGTCTGTAGAGAACTCTAACAATTGAAGAGATACTCAATAGTTTTGAGAATACTGTGTCATTGATGCTGGAAAATTCTCTTACGAGTTTTAATTTTCTGTTAATCTTGCCTTCTAATTTCTGTATTAGGGAGGAGAGTTGAATGGAGTATTTAATAAACTTGGTATTATCTTAAAGGATTCGTTTCATTTTATCTAGGTAGTCGTTTGGCAGATGACAAGATCCTTATTTTTTAACAGGGATTTTAGTGTGGAGAGATCTTGTTTTGTGAAGAACGGTTGAATGTAGCGTCTTTTCTTGCCATAAAAGTATTTATGTGAAATGTTACGCATTTCGCGATGGACATCCGCAAATTGGCTCAGATAAATAGGGAAACTTCTAAGTGAATTGAGAATATTCTCAAAGGTGAGAATTTGAAATATGAGATTCATTTGTTCGGAATGCCAAAGTTGAGTCCCACAGAAAGTAGGAATTTCACACGGTCTGAAAGTATATATGACAAGAGATTGAATAGCACATCATCTGGAGAACAGTTAGAGGGAGAGTTAATGTTGAGCTTGCTCAATTTCTTAGAATGAACGAGTTTAATAGATTCAATATATTTGGATAAACTGCGTAGGATTAGATTCAGTCCATGATTGTAATCTAATAGGCTGAAACAGCGTTTTATATTATCAGTCGAATAATATGCGATGGAGTTTGGCAATTTTATTAAAATTTTATCACTGAATATTATTTCTTTTTGAATGAGGGTTTCAAGTGCTTCTTAGTAGAATTGGGTTTTGTAGACTTAATAAAATTTAAAGCGCAAAAATTTTGGATTTAAGAAAAGTTTTTAAACTGCAAGTCCAGTTCTGCTCTCACTTTTTTTCTCCTGAGGTTTTCATGTGAACGAAACGATGTAAGAGATTGTTGGTCGTATTCCGCTTGACATTGTGGTGGAAAGATTTGTCCTCTGAACTTTAAACGTAAGGCAAAAAAGGGAGAGACGACAGCCGCAAACATTTAATAATTTTTATTGATGGATGTGACGTTTAAGACAATCATCTTCAGAACTGTAGTTCAAAATAAAATGATATAGTAGTGGCCATAATAATAATAATAATAATAATAATAATAATAATAATAATAATAATAATAATAATAATAATAATAATATATGTTGGCAGAGTACCGTAGTTTTCCGCAACGCATCAAGATAAGAGCACAACGCACCGCACCTCTTATGTTTCAATGCGCTCCGCAGTATCGCACTTTGCACGGCACCGTACTATACCAAATGAGAGCAGTACGCATTGCACCCGGTGCGTGGGTCAACCCCTATTATATACTATTATATATATATATATATATTATATATATATATTATATATTATAATATATATATATATATATATATATATATATATATATATATATATATAATATATATATATATAATATTATATATATATATATATATATATATATATATATATATATATATACGAATGGTATTACAAAGGCGTCGGTGTGATTAGGTAATATTTTATTATTCATTTCATATAAATAATTTATCAAGTTATAATACAATGTTATATAATATTTAGTTTACTGATAATAGATAACTTAGAAGGTTTAAATTCAAACATTTGATATTATAACAATTTACGTGTTTTTATCTAAAATAGAATATAGAAATAGAAGAGAATGAAATACAATAAACAATACAATATAATCTAGATTTATTAAATTTTATGAGCATCCAAAAATCTAATTCTGAATATCATAAATTCTTGAATATTTGCTCAAAATGTTAGACAAATGAATGAATAGTACTATTGCCAATTATTTTTACAGAGATATAGTTATAACATAAAATCATAAATGAGGCTACAGAGAGACCCTAATCAAAAGAGTAAGTGGAGGAGGTTTTTAAATTTTTATTATATTATAATTATAACTATATAATTATAATTATCTGAGTGAATATTCTCTAATAATCAACATTAAATTAATTAATTTCTAGAGTGCCCCCTAATGTTGCTTGAATAGGTGCGTAGTATTATACACTAATCACTGAGAATTCGACCATGCGACGAGTTATCGACTCTTCATGAACAAAATAAAAGCTTGCTTCAGTTCGTGATGTCCGTCAGTTTGAGCCTCGTTTCGGTGATATTTCCCTCAGAAGTTTAGATCTCTTTATCTTATGCCACCAAAAAAATACTAAGTCGTACTCGATCGGGTGGTATTGTTGAATGTGTCCCCAGCTGAGTCCGAGCATAATTATCGTGAATTTCCGATTTTCAGCTACTGCGTGCCTTTGCACAATGTGCGTTTAGCTCAGCAGTATTAATCTCGTGTATCTTTTCCTCTCTCTGGCGTGGATGGAGTTGAGGAGTTTCTTCGTCCTTAATGTCAGGTTTGATCCGCAAATTGATTCGCCGATATATAATTAGCTGCTCTTTCCTCTATTTCCGTCTACGAGGGGTCGAATATTTATGTTCAAATCTGGACACTCGTAATTGTACTTTCCAACTCATGCTGAAGTTGACAATCGTGACACGAATGTATCAAAGTATGGTAGTAGATGAGCGAAAAAAAAACAAGAGATGGAGAGTATATCCCAGGTCCCTGCAATAAGAATGCATTTAGGACAACGAGTGTCGTGCGCAGAGTATTCACTTTTGTATTTCTCAGGCTGCTACTGGAAATATAGAGTGATAAAGGAGATCAGAGCCTCGTGAGGAGAAATGAGATCGGGAGGTGGAATGTGTTGAGAGAGAAGTGGAGTCGTGCGGAGTCTGGAAGGAAGTGGAAGAAGGTAAGTTAATTAGAGAAGAGGAGTGTGAGTCGTCAAGATGATGGAATAGTGGTAGTATGTTTCCAAAAGAAGTTGAGAGTCAGGAAGTCCGGGGACAAGATCGAGAGCGTCAGAAAGGAAGAAACAGAGTGGTAATTTTTAAACAAGGAGGCTGCTGTGAGGGTTCCGGTGATTACGAAAAGAAGAGAGACAGTGGGTAAGTGGGTTAGATAAAGAGGTGGACCGTCGGAAGTCGAAGGACCAGAAACCGAAAAAGTTAGAAATAACCGTACCCAGCGAGGACCCCTCGTCTTTTGAAAAGAGCAGATGATGTCTAGACCTGGATATTGTTACAGTCAAGACAATGAGAGAGACTGTTGCTGATTTTGTGATGAAATTGGTAAGCAATAGTACAAGGAAAGCCGTTATCTCGATGAACAGTTGTTAATTGGCTTTATCATTTATTCTTGTAAGTTCATTTACAAAATCGGTCTCTTTCCCATTTTTGTTCCGATGTTGCCAGTGATAGAACACAAATTCAAAGATTAGATGAAAGCATAGATTTACTATAGGAGTCGATAACTAAAGAAGAGAATGGGTAGATTGTGCCAAAATATAGAAGATGTGATAATAAATGAGTGAGTGATATTAATAGTTAATTACGGAAATAATCATATAAGGATTCCCATAATATAAGTATAATTTAAGTAAGTGAATTGTAGTTTAGTATAGTATAATATAGTATAGCATTGTTGAAATAAATAGGGATAATAAAATAATAAATATAAATGTTATGAATATAGTATGTATGAATGTATAAGTTTAATTATATAATTTTTACACAGTTTGAAACTAATAACTCCAGAGAAGACAGTTTTGTAGGTTTCCACTGGCATTCATTAACGAAACTTGACTGCTTATATGTTGGTAACGAATCATCATGAGGGCAAAGAGGTCCTGAGTGAAGCCAAAGAAGAGATAAAGAGTGAGAAGCAGGCGACGACTGCCTAGTGGACAGTTGTCCGAGACACGAGTGAGAAGATCGAAACTATCGAAAAAGTGCAAATTAACGACAAATATAGGGAATATTGGAGATGAACGAAAGTAGGGGCTAATCTGGATAAACAGCTGACCCGAGAGCTACCACGTTGAAGACGGCCAGTTTAATAGGCTTGATGGCTATTAAAATCCAAGAATGCCGGCCTTTCCCGTTAAGTGTGTACATATAACTGAGTATGGAGAAATTGAGTGTCAACTAATTATATAAGATTTGTATACTTGAACATAAATATGGGGTTAATAAGAAGGAGTAATATATAAACATATTTAAAATATCTGACGTAAATATAATAACAACTATTAACTAAAAAAATTTAATATTTAACACAATAAATAATATGAAACTTAATTGTAAGAGGATCCTTTCGTAAATTTATTTAAGTTTTTGTGATTCTATATAAGAGTAATAAGTATAAGAAGTATATATACCAGGTGGATATATATAGATATAGTTTAAAATAATAATAAATATAGTATAATTTATAGAATTAAGATAGGTACGTGAATTTGAAAATTTAAATACCAATAAGTAATAATCAACGGAACATTGCACTAATTATTATTATTATTCCGGTATATTCCGGGTGCAAAACGGAGATTTTTTTATAGAATAAATTTATCCTCGGCTCGCTCGGAACCGTACGTGAAATTTTACTAGATATGTATCAATTCAATATAATATTATAGATTTATAAGACTAACTTTTACGACTATTTATAGCGGAGTGAAAAGGAGAGTTATACTAGTGAATTATGCTCATAAGGTATACTGACTAATTAACGCAAGGCAATGGAGTCTTAGTAAGTTCCAATAACCTCTACTTGTTTATAATACTAATAAAGCAAAATATATAGGTGTAATAATATATAATAAATATTATAGTTTACTTATTTACCTTAAATATAATTAAAAAAGAGAATATATAAAGTCTTGAGCTCATTATTGATTTCCTGTATTAGTTAATTCAGTTAAAGTTGAAGGGTCTAATTGCAACTAGTGAAATAAACAAAATTAGTAACATCAGTTAATATTTGAATAAAACGTGTGCACAAGTGCGTGTTAAGTAGATGATGAAAATATACAACTTTAAAAATATAAATATCTGCGTAAAATATATAAGGGATACCAAGTAGTATGAAAGTAGAAAACTGATGGCAAGTGATCCGAAAAATCTATCGAGGTGAAGAAAAATTAAGTGGTAAAATCCAAATTTATATGATATATAATATATATATATTAAATTAGGTATTTGAAATATATCAAAAGGAGCGGGTGACAACCAAGTAAAAGTATAATATATATGTAGGTGATAACCAAAGTAGGAAGAACTACGGCTAATAAGTCCGGTGCGTGCTGCCTTAGAGAACAATGATAGTAGGCAGTGAAATCTCAAACCTTACTCACAAGGATCGAATTCTAACTTTTACAAACATTCTCTACTATATATGGGAATAAAATTGTATCATTTACTGACAATTGACATACGGAAATAAATTATGCGTTCAAGTATTCGAGAACAAATGAAAATAATATTGACCTCCCAATTGCTATAATTAGAATCAAATATATAAGTAATAGAAAATCATAATACGATTTACTGCTGCGTCTAGAACACTCATGGCTCGTAATAAACATGAAAAGTGTAAGTTGACGACGATGCACGTGTGCCTCAAACAAGAGGATACCGCACGATACACATGCCTCTCTGCCCAACTCAGACTCTCAAGGAGTTCCAAACGTGGACGTGTTCTCGTGTAAGTAGCGTAGAGAATTAAAGATAGCGGTGAGTAATAGATATGGTTAGATATATATGTTCTGCAACAATGTTTATGCAGATGGAGCAAAAAATTGATTCCGTGCACTATGTAGTGTATAATTGTGCGCGTAGACACCAATCATGACGTCTTGAGTGTGCAATTCTATGAATGCGTACTCTAGTGCTCGTAGAGTTCCTTGACGAAATGAGCAAATCGTGTGCGATAGAACTGGGGTTGCCAGGTGGTCTCTCTAAGTCAGTAAGATATGTATATGCCTGAGTGAGTTTGGAATCTGACATATATAATCAGAGGTATTATTCACGTGTATGGGGGAAAAGTGAGTTACCCAGAAGAAGTGGGAGTGATGGAAAGCCGGTATATTACACAGTATTTCATAGGTGACCACCTCGCGATGAGCGAGAGTTTCACTAAATATTTTGTGGCCGTGCTATATAAACTAGTGACAGCGAGTAGAATATATAGCGTCATCGGGAACTTAATTAGGGTGAATAATTATATTTTGAGATGAATTAGGTATAATTAGGGAAGGTAATATTAAGTTATTAACTAAGTGGTGGTTAAGTTGTTTGGATGCGTTTGGAAGGCGTGAAAGTGTTAGGTTAAAGGTGTGATGCTTAATTTTGAGGGTTTTATGTAGATCCTGTGAAAATACGCAAGTGAGTCCTAGTATCTGAAGTGAGTGTTAAGTGAGAAGGGAGGGCGGATATACATTATGTATTATGAGAAAGCCGGAGGAGATATATCCTAATTATGTGTATATAGTGATTGGTGAGGTGAGGATTAAGGTAGGGAATTAATTATTGAGAGAGTAGCATGGAGGAGAGTGAAGAGAGGAAAGAGAGAGAAGGAGATCGGGAGCGGAGAGATTGAAAGATCGCTCTATAGTTAGTCTGTATGAAGAGAGGGTCAGATCTTATGGGATGTCCTGCTGAGAAGAGACATCATTTAATGTATTGATGAGATAGAATCAATCATGTGTAGTATGTATAAGGGGATGTGGATAACTAAGTATGTGAAAGCTGAATGAGGGTATCTTTTATTAATTATGAGTATGATGTATAGGTGTTATTATTGTAGTGATAAGTATACTTATATACCCACACATTACTTTATACCTAATTGAATTGTCGTAGGATATAAAATATCTAAGTGGAGGCTATATAGTGAGTAGTATATATATAGATATAATATAATGAGATTACAGGCTATATAATCTAGGTAATAGATAGTAGAATGTCTGTTCATTATAGTAATATTTAAGGTGGCTTAAATATTATGGTATGTTTTAATTGATATATCAAAAACCTGTGTATCTTGATATAATTATTAACTTTATTGTAATATAAGAGGAGCCTGTATGATATGTATGATGCTTCGAATGTGATAGTGTGAGATGTTGAATTGGTCATAGTGTCTGAGTTATGTGCCGAGAATTGAGTTCATAATAATTTTACTGCATATGCGTAAGTACATGTGGCTCTACGATATAGAAAGAACTGTATCACAGTTTTATTGAGCATAACACGTTGCGCGAGTGAGATTGCTCTCGAACGGAAAATCTACCCCTATAGCTTTAAAATGTAGTTTTTCTTACTATATATATAGAGAAGGAGGAGATACTGTTTATATAGATATAATCTGATTTGAAGAATAGTGGGATATCATAATATAGATGGATATTAAAAGTGGTTTCATAATTACTCTTGTATGGATAGATAAACTACGTTGGTAAAGTTAGAGACTTTGTTCTTCCTCTGTACTCTCGCGACAAGAAGCTTAAGTGGTTGGTTTGTTATGATTGTAGGGTGAATAAAGTGGGATATTGTATCCTCATCGGTATCATCTGCGTGAAGATTTTCTTAATTATGCTTTTCTATATCGTAATTTCTTTATCTAATACATGTATAAAAGTACCCTAGAGAATTTATTTTGCGAAGATGTGCTGTGGAGAATAGTATTCTGCTATAATTATGAGCGTTATGTAAGTGTAAGTTGACTTTGGTGTCAAAAAGCTACACTTGGAATGAAGTGAGGGTATTGTGCTATATCCAAGAAAGATACTGTCAATGTAGAGCTGCAGCGTATATCTATCATAGTAGAAGTGTGTCTCAAAAAGCAGCATCTCCTATAGTCTCTGCTTACTGATAGTAGAGTTAATTTAGTTTTTATAAGGGGTGTTTAGGGTGTTGAGTTTGGTGATATATTATTTTCTCAGTGTATTAGTCGTTATTGTTTTGATTTATAAAGAGAGAAAAAATTATTGAAAATGAGTTTATTTAGAGAGAGATGTGTTGCGAGGTGTGCATATGTCTATATTGTGAAGATATAGGTTTAAGCGGTACTCAGTGTCTGGACGTATATTAATTAAGTGTTGACTTGTAAGAATAGAAGTGATAGTAATTATAAAAATAGAGGGGATGCGAAGACACATTCATGTTATGAGATGCAATTAACTCCATAGATATTAACATTAAAGAGAAATTGTGTATAAAAAATATATGTTGCTTTAGGAATGGAGTTTATATGAATAGCGTATAAATCTCGGCTCATTGATTATGTTATTATAATGAGCGTTCAAAAGAGATAGGGTGCCAGGGCTATTGTAGAAAATTATAAGGCTGATGTTAACGTTTCTGCATAAGTTGAAATGAGTATTTGAGGTATATGGTAAGTAGGTGGATTATGATGAGGTTGAGGTACATAGATGTTATATATGCTCAGTGAGTAGAATAAGTATGATAATAAAATAAATTGTGTGAATGAGTTAGAGAATGTGAGAGCTCCTCTAGTGGGTAACGTCCGTATATATGTTAAAATTTATTAAGGGATATAGTGGAATAGAGTGTTTTTATGTATATAAGAAACTTTTGCAAAAACGGTTATTTGAGTGGTAAGGGTGATATAATTGCGTAAAAGCTAATTTTTTGTAATTATAAATAAATTTTATATGTAAAGGGAAAAAATAGAAATTAAAATTTTTATGGATTTATTAATTAGAGATATTGTAGTTATTACTCACAATGAACACCCTCAAAAAGATTGATCTCTAAATAGACTTATTGTGTGTCAACCTCATGATCTCATAAATAATCATGGATAAGATTTTAACAGTATTAGGTAAGGTTATTTCCTTTTTGAGGTTCATTAGTTATAATTATAAAAACTTATAAGATTGATGTGTTGTAATATTTTTATTTTGTTGAATATAACAAATATTTAATAGTTTTACCAGTGTCATTGCAAATCGTATTACTAGTTAGAAAGCACACCTTTAGGGTGGTAAAATTATTTATGATTCATAAGAAGGAGGGAGCGGAATTTTTTTTCTAAATAGATTGCATATGATTTTTTTTTGTACAATGAGCTTATCAGTCGGTGAAGTTAATTGATATAGTATATAGACCAATAAAATTTATGTCTCAGCAAATGTAAATTATTATAATCCTAAGCATAATGGGTGAGTGAAGAAACATGACTGGAAATAAGAAATTAGAGGAGCGTACGTCGAACTTTTCATAAAAGCAAGTATATAAATTAGGAATATGTATCTAAATTATAATGCCAACAGAGATTGATTCGATCATGATATTGAGAGCTAATTAAAATTAGAACGAAGCAGACATTTTGAGAATTTCCATTTTCGCCTCGTCCTCAAAGGTTAGATGAATTAATAAGCTAATGTCACGAGAGAGAGATTGGTAGTATAGAGGAGTGATGAATGCTGAGGCACAACTTCATCTATGAGCTGTGGAAGAAGAGAGGAATTGAGATATGTGATGAGTAGGAATGGTGTATTTAAATATGGTAATTAACATAGTTTTATAGAGACATATATTATCACTTGTGTATTATCGTTATAATTTTTTAATTGGAAGCGCAGCGTTGTGAAAATTTAATGTACAGCTACCAAAAAGGTGCAGAGAAAAAACGAAAAACTAATAAGCAAATTTGATTAAAGGTAATTTTTAAATTAGATATGGCTGTGTTTATCTTTAGCTAATGGTTTTCTCAATGTTTGTGATTTTTCGTTGAGAGATCTCTGTCTATTTTTCGTGAGTTTCTATCTCTCAGTATAGGATTCGGGAAGGCTTATTGCTCGTGAAGTATGTAAATAACAGTTATTATTATTGGTATATATTAATCTATTATATGATAATGATTTATTGTGATGTGATTAGCAATTATTATGTCCTGTAGAGTGGATGTAGAGATTATGTTTCCAATAATAACTTGAATTAACTGAGTTTCTAGTAGTTTTTATTGTATATTTGTTATGTGTAATAATTATAATGATGTATTAGTATGGTGTAGATGGATAGTTGACTTGGGTGTAAAATAATGTGGTGATGAATATCTTTGGAATAAATATATAATAATAGATGTATAGTAATAAAATAGAGGTAATTACATGAATGAAATATTAATAGATTAATATATAAAATCTATTTATATAGAATAAATAATAAATTAGACAACAATGAAAGAGTAAAAAGATGTAGGCATTAATTTAGATCTAATTAAATTATGTAAATGCATTACCTTATTGCGCGAACTCACTCATATAAATGGAATTGAGATATTACATTGTATGGTTTATGTATTATGATCAAGAGTGAAAATAATAAATTTTTAGGACTATGAGTAAATAAATGAGGATTGCTTGAGTGTTCAATTATAATTTATGAAAAAATGGCAGTTTTAATAAGCTTAATTAATATTTATTATATAAAAAATAAGTAGATCAAAACTATATTATTTAGGCCTAAGAAAATTCATAAAAGGATTCAGATAGTTATACTTTTTTTTACGTTACTTTGTTTTTTGTTTATTAAAATTACTTTTTTTTAAACATTTATTGTGAATAAAATTTTTTCATGACACACACTTGAGTTGCTATTAATTTTTCGTTATATTACAACGGTATCCCCCTGAGTGAGGCTTCAGGCACACTAGGTAGTGTTCTTATTTCTTTATTAAGAATCTCTCTCTCTCTTGGTTTTGAAAGATTGTATGTTACACTTAATAGTGTTTATTATATAAAACTACATTGTATGATGGTGCACTATAGATTAGATAATAATTATATAGTATCAAATGACATAATTGAAGTGCACTGTAGAGTGAAATTATAGCTCTAAGTGAAATATATGGGAATGTGAGAATTAAATGTCTAATAAGTGTATCTACAGTGAGTGGTCTGTCTTAATAAGTGTATATCTAGGAATAATGGAGTTATAGATGTAATAAATAAGCTATATAGATGGAACGTAAGTACAATAAAGCATATTTTATGATAAATTGTGCGATATGAATGGAGATTGTATTTAGTATTATATATAATTTGAGAGTAGGTCGATTTAAAAACTGCACAATGCGTACAGTGAAATGAAATAGTATGAGTAGTATATTAATTATATACAGTGAGTGATATATGAAACAATTCATTCTCTTAATGATGGGGTATAGAGGATAATAATAAGTAATTATAAATATATTGAATATATATGTGAATATATATATATGTCACAATAATAAGAAAGTAGAATATAAATAAATGTTAATAATGGAATAATTAATAAGTGAATAATTAATATAAATTATTAGTAATAATAGAGATAATAATTAGATAAATAAATTAGTCAGAGTAGATAATAAAGTCGAGAATAATGTAAAAGTAGGTCCGAGATGATGCGTGTAGTAAGATAATAAATTAACACTGACCACTGAAGTCAAAAGTGACAATTTAGTCAGTATATAGACGAGTCAAACTAAAAGTGTATATTAAGCTACGAATGCTCTCTCACTCTATAGATGAGATTGAATGAGAGCATATGAAAGTCCGCAGTAAGGTAATAGAATAAGAATAAGTGTGTTAGTGGGCTCATGAATGACGGATAATGAAATATTAGGATGAATAAATAATAGAGGGGATCCATCATTTAAAAGAAGAGATATAAAATACCGAGGAAGGGAATGTGAGATGAAGTGAATATCCGTAATAGAGTAACAAATAATGACTCCAGCTCAATATTCACCTAGATTGAAAATTGGATTAACCTACCTACACTATCCAACATTAAGCTCTAATAATAAAAAGGCTATTTTAACTCAAGGTGATTGTATCCAGTAACTGTTGATTAGCAGTACAGTTAGAGAGAAATGAACATGATGTCGAGCTTTCAGACTGTTTACTAGAGGTGAATAATTAATAAGCCATCTACGGTGGATAATTTAGATAGTGATAGATACATAACAACAATATGAGCATTCTGTGATAGAAGAAAGTAAATTCGTTATGGATATCATAAAATCAGAAAATAATTTAAGGGATTAACTTGAAAATAGCTGCTGAGCTTATGATCCCAAAGAGCAAATCTGTAATCATCATTGTATAATAAATATAATAATACATAAAAGATATAAAAATAATAAGAGCCATACTCATTCATTCATTAAATAAAAAATCGATAAAATTAATTAAATCATATTAATATTGCCTTTATAGAAATATAAATAATATATTTAATAATACAGTAAATTATATAACTTTATAATAAGAATAATAATAATAAATATCTATGTTTAAAAATGTCAAAAACTTTCTGATGAATGAAATTATGGAATTATGTTGCATTTAAGAAAGTTACTGAAAAATTGAAATACTAATTACAAATAATCGATGAATATTATACTTAAATTAAAGCTTTTCCTAAATAGCTGTAAATTTGGAAAAGATAAATAGAGATAATAATATATAACTACTTAAGTATTTAGAGCCAGTAATCAATATATGAGTGTATCAGATAATAAGAGAGTATAAATACATAATATATAATAATGTTACCGATATTTGTGAGAAAAATAAATTTCCCTCTGTATATATAGAATATGTATCTATTATTATATAATAAAAATAGAATTTCATTTAGAAAAATAAATAACTAATTTTTATTAATTATATTTAATATAATTATAACATTATAATAAAAACATACCCTCTATCCACTGATATTATGGGTTTAAAGGTATATTATAATTATTATTAATATAATTATTCAAAATTATTAAATTTCATTATAATTATTATATATTAATTAAATTATTAATTAATTATTAATTATATTTAATTATATTATATATTATTAATTATTATATATTATATTATTATATATATTAATTATTATTATTATTTATTATTATTATTATTTCTTTCTTTCTTTCTTTCTTTATCTTCCTCTTTGCCCCAAGGCTAGGGGAAAGGTGCGTGTCATGCACTCGGAAAAGAAAAAGCAGTAGAAGAAATATGACAAAAGTCGAAAGGAAAGCCCCAGCCTTACCGGCCCCCTCTGTACCATTAATTAGTGAGAACTCCGTCACAGACAGAAAATCCATCCTAGAGAAGACTTTCATGGGACCGCGACGGACCCTCACTATTGCGTATCGTCAAGTGTAGGGGTTCACTCCCCTTTGGTCCAGGTGGCCACAAACCATGCTCCCATACAAAACCCCCGCCATTCACTCCTATTATGCACCTTTATTCTCGCCTCTGCCAAACTCACATTTCTCTCCTTCGCAGACATTCGTTCACCGACTTCAATCCACTTTCTCTTCGGTCTCCCAGCCGGTCGGTTTTTCCACACACTCGCCACTATACATCCGCTTAACCAACGACTATCATTCATCCTTTCCACATGACCAAAACCATCTCAACATACTTTCATTATTCTCTCATTTACCCCTTTCTTCACACCACACAACTCTCTAATTAAGTTCATCCTCATTTTATCAATTCTTCTCACCACTAAGCTAGTTTGCCCCTAAGATTGTCCATCTTAACACATTGAACTTTTAGAGCTATACTTCTTATTCCAGGGACCATAGTCTCACTACTATAAATAACACAGGTAACAACATTTACCCTTCATGTAAGACCCCTAGCGCACTCAGACTAGTCCCTTACATTCACCAACGGAGTTTTAAATTGCACCAGCCACCTTTCCAGCCATTCACAACTTTCCTACTGCCACTCTGCCATCATCCGTTCCCTTTCTCATCCAAACACATACCCTAAATATTTTAAACTCAGACACTTGTTCAGCTGCTCACCATTTAACATAAACTTCACACTGAGGAACTGTCCTCACTCACAAACCATAACCTTACTCTTTATCTACGTTTACTTCAAACCCCTCCTTTTACAACACCCTGCCAAATCTCTGTGCTACCGAGACTACTTCTATCAAACATCCTCCTTCATGACGAGTTCATCCACACAGACCAGAATCAGATCGCATTTGATTAATAGGTGGAGTGTGGCACCCTCCACCATATTCCTGAGTCTTCTCCGAATCATATATAATCGTTGATCCTACAGCCATTGGTTGCCGTGCACGATTGTCACTCCTACCTCGAGAGTGGTGTTCTTTTGCAGTGAAGCCCCCATAAGTCGGAGTGATACGAATAGTTGCAGGAAATATATACACAGGAGACAATTGAACGACAAACCCTGTCTCTACTATTCGGTCTTTGATTTTACTACGCTTAAACCAATCTACCATGACACCATTTATATGGCGTTAATCGAAACCACGGCATTCAGCTCTATTCTTGTATTAGTGCCAGTGACATTATCTTATTGATTCCACTCAGAAGCCTACCACCAACGAGTCTCAATATATTCCACAAAAAGATGCACCGTAGCCCAGGAGTTAGTCGGAGAGCATTTGTGTTCCTTGTGGTAAATAATGTTGTATTTATATAGCATTATCTAATGTCATTTACAGGCACTTGTGGCAAGTGATATTCCATAGAGAGATGGCCTGAGGGAGTGGAGCATAAGCAAAGTGATTAGTATTCGTTTCTATCAATCACACTCCATATTATCAACACAGTTGATTTGGGAGTTTGTTCAATTGTAAGAGATTTGATCCACACACTAGCGCTTTGCTTTACCTATCTTGCGGGGCATGGAAAATTGCCACTCTTGATTCTTTACTAACAGATTGCAGTGATTTTACTGCGAATTCTACTTCGTGGGATTCGTCTAGCGTTCATTTGCGACACAAAATTGACGCAGCATTTGTAGATACTCTCTCCCTAACATACATCTTGCAGTTTATAATGGTTATTCCCCCTCATAAATTAATTTACTTATTACTGATGTATTCCCTATCGTTTACTGTACGCGTGATAGCGCGGCTTATATAAGGTGGTAGACTATACTCTCGCTCTACCTCGCGAGATCGCGACTGTGTATTAGCTAATGACCCTATCAACGTTGGTGAAGACGCTTGAGTGTGTACAATTGACTATTCACTACAAATCAGAAGATCAATCAAGCCCATCGTCGCTCTCCGTTCTCTCGATGCTATTGGGGAGTACACCTAGTTTTGAGGTTGAGACATTCGGTATACGCGTGAGCAGATCTATTAGCCATTTCATTCGATAGCTTATCTACCACTCTCAACCCTGACGACTCGTCCACGTCTGCATTGATGCCTTGATCTAATAGATCATCAATTTCCCCGTATAAATACCATATTCCTTTCTTGGGGCAATAAAATCTAATGTGGAGCCCAGCCGATTTCTTATCTAACTCGACAGTCCACCACTAGATCACTATCCCCTACTAGTGCGAATAAGCTGTGATTATAGACATCCCAATCTCGAGCTGCGCAGAGAGTGGTGATCGAAATGGTGAGTGTACTATTTACCGCCACGTGCACAACGACTCACAGTGCCTAGAGGATTCATCTAGTTACATATAGGCAAAGAGTGATGCGAATCTTATAATACACATTAGTTGCATATTTAGAAATAAATATCAAAAGACAGTTAATTTCCCGACCCTTGTGGACCCCGGCGCCCGGTCCGGATTCCTTATTTCTGCATTTCCAAATTAGACTCCTTCGTCCTGGCTGTGTGCCTGTAGTCGGGCGGAGAAGAGCTTCGGCGTATGATTTCTGCCGGTTGCTGTAATCGTTCTCTCTCCCCACCCCATCCTCCTTCCAAACTTTTCATTTACCTCTTGTTTTACTCCTACGTAGGCACCTTTTAGTATTACTTTTTCCTCCTTATTATAATTTCCAAAATATCTTTCTTTGAGACTTCATCATTTGCTTTTAGTACATTCAACCACGCTTCTTTTTTACCTTTAACCGCTTTTCAACCTCTTCATTCCACCATTCACTGTTAACATTTCTTACTTTCTACTTTAGCAACATCCACATACTTCCTTTGCACTACTCACCAACAATTGCTTCCTTCATTAGCCCCCAAATTTTGTTTCAGTATCAACTTGTTCACATTCAACCGATTTACTAGCGGGAGTCTTCTTATATACTTATCCTTATTGTCTTGTTCACTAACTTCTCACTCTTAATTTTACCTACTTCCTTTCGTATCACCTTCCTCTCCATCCAAGCCCCCACTAACTTAATTTTACATAGAACAACATAATGATCTGATAATCCCATTCCTAAACCCCTCACTGATTTAACATCCAACACATAACTTCAACATTCCTTCTTCACCAACACAAAATTCAATCATACTTTTCCACTTCGATTACCATCTCTACCTACACCAACCCTAGTATACTTATGGATACTCTTGTGTTTAAAGAAAGTATTACTTACACACATACCTCTCTCTTCACAGAAATCAATCACCTTCCTACCATTCTCATTTTCTCCCGCCACCCCAAAAACAACTTTGTTTTATAGATCTTTTTTTGATCAACCTATCCAACCATTCAGGTCCCCCAACACTATCAATCTTGAAGCTCCTACCCACCCCATCGAGAACATCATTCAGAATTATCCCAAAAAATCCGTACTCTCTTCAAAGTTTCCCTCAGATGGATTCAACGTTTCACAACCACACATACCTTGACCTTTCAAACTTTAAATTAACCATTAGAATTCTAGAACTCACACACTCAAAGTCTACCATACCTTTGTACCACAGCACTCATCAAAATTGCCACTCCTTCTCTCCTTCTCTCATTTCCTTTCCACACCAGCACACAACACATTTTACACCACACCCACTCATTTTCACAGTTCCTTTCATCTTTGTTTCCAGTCCACAGCGAGCAAATCAAAATTTGCCCCCTTTCTAAAATACATCCATCACCTCTTCTCTCCTCTCTCCTCAACATTTATTCTCTGAATCATTCCATGTACCCATACGATTCATTTATTTTCGCCAAAGATAGAAGGCCGTGTACGGCGATCACGACCTTCTCCGAAGCCTGCATTAGCATTCCTGGCAAAGAGATAGATGGTAGTTGGGCAGCCAACCCAAACTACCACCGCCCCCTAGTTCGCCTTCTACTTGACACGCAGGGCATGTGGGCAATTCTTTCTCCCCACACAAGGGATATTATGTATTATTATTGATTATTAATTATTATTATTATTATATTATTATTATTATTATTTATTTATATTATTATTATTATTATTATTATTATTATTATTGTTATTGTTATTGTTATTGTTGTTATTGTTATTGTTATTGTTATTGTTATTGTATTGTTATTGTTATTGTATATTGTTATTGTTATTATTATTATTATTATTATTATTATTATTATTATTTATTATTATTATTATTATTTTATTATTATTATTATTATTATTATTATTATTATTATCATTTATTATATTATTATTATTAATTATTTTTAAATAGTTGCAACAATCCTATAATGGGTTAGAAAGGAAAAATTCTGTGAAAAATTAAAATATAGATAATTTTTTTAAAAGAACACTCGGGTATATCACTTTTCATATATATATATATATATATATATATATATATATATATATATATTATATATATATATATATATATAGGGTACCGCAATAATTGTTACTTCATCTTGAAGGGCTCCCCCCACGGAGCTGAGCAAGCGGTTTCGCCACGGATCGAATAATGATGTATTATGACAGCTATCATCTATAAATATATATATATATATAAATATATATATATATATATTATATAATATATATAATATTATATATAATATTATATATATATATAACGTTATTAATAAATATATATATTAATTAATATATATAATATATTATATTAATATATAATTAACTATAATATATTATATTATATATTATAATTAATATATATAAATATATAATAATTAGAGGTGTAGCGTGATTAGATAGATTTTTCATACTTATTGCCGCGGTTATAATTAGCGGATGCGGATAGTGATTATTTTTCGCTTAATCCGACGGTGAGTATATAATATAGTAGTGAGTAGTGAGTATAGAATATCACTATCCGCGGATTGCGGATGCGGATATAGCGGATAGTTAAGTTTTTAGATTTTTAGTACACAGTACTTATCACACACACATACACACACACACACCACATAATATATATATATATATATATATTATAATATATATATAATATATAATATATATATATATTATAATATATTATGAATATATATATATATATATATATAGTATATATATATATTATAATACCCCTTGTAGATAAAGGCCACGGGCATACACAGTCGTATTTTAAACTACTGAGTGTGCATTACTACTATATTAGGATTGTTATTATTTAAGTTTATTATTAGTTTTCGTTTAACTTTCAATAAATAACTAATAGAGGCCATGTATGAAATATTCTCTTTGTTGAAATAATTGAAATAGATAAAATCCATTTAGCTGAATGAAAGAAGTACCACAACAGTCTTCGACATGTATATGAAATTGTGACCCAGATTTCTATTTAAATAAATAAAGATTCTTGAAAAATCCAGAGAAGAAAATGGAGTTTCATAGTTTTATATGTATTGGAAATACGTAGCATTTTATATAGGTATATATACATATATTTTAATACTATATATATTATTATTATTTATACTATATATATATATAGTAGTAGTAGGTGATATATGAGCGTTCCTCTACGGTAATCCTATACCTCATACTTATATAATATATTATTATATATTTATTATAATATTATTTTATTTTGTTATGTTATATTATATATATATGGGATAGATTTTCGGGGCATGGTTTACAGTTTGTGTTATTCTATTGATTGGTAAGTGGGTTTGATCGTTGCTCATAATTTTTTTTATTTTTATGTTTTGTCTCGTAGATACCGAGTGTTTGATAAACTTAATTGTGTAATTTAGACGAAATTTTTTAAAAAGATGTCATATGTAATTCCACTATCGGGAAAAAAAGTGAGTCAACTGGCAGGCCGTGGATTTCGTTTGGTGCATGATTTGAGAAAACTAAATCAATTTTGATTTTCTATGTATTTTGTTTGGATGTTTGGTAACTCTCTTTGAGAATTCGTGATCTTTAGTATATATATATTTTGCTTATAATACATAAAATACTTATATTTAATTTAAGATAGATATATAATATATAAATATATATATATATGTTTATTATTATTATTACCTTCAGTTTTTAAATAGTCTGTCAGTATTTCAAATAATTTTATAAAATATAGGGTTCTTATGATATGAACATTATGTAAACCATATATAATATAATAAATTATCATATATATTATAATATATATTAAATATATATATATAATATATATAATATATACTTATATAATATGGTACTAGCTACCTGAATATATATAAAAAGCATTATCAAAAACAGAGTGATAAATTATTTGTAATAATGTTATACATATTAAATATTATTTAATATATAATATTATTATTAGAACTTAAAATAAGACACAAATAATATATGAAAAATCAATGAATATTTATTATTTTTGTTGACATTTATATTATAGTTAGAAATTTTATAAACAGTAGTCGTATATATATCTGACTCTGATTATATATTTATCCATGCTATTTTAAATTCTATTGAAATAAAAATTACTATAAATATTCACTCAAAAAATTAATTCTTTTCCGTTTTATAAAGAAAAGTATACTTAATATCATTATTAAGCATGAAGTAGTAATTAAATATTTAAGTTTTAATGCTGATATTTATATATTTTTTATATATATTATATATTATAAAGATAATAAATTATAATCTAAAGAGTGAGACGTTGCGGCCAACAAGTACAAAAGTGCTAAAAAAGGTTGGAAATACTATTGTGCGTGACGCTCTCTCTGGATGCGTAACTCCTCACTATATGTAGTATAGGGCAAAGGGCATCAGGCCGCAAATTTTTGAAAAGGCCGGCTAACCAGGGCACATACGGTAGTTATATTTTTAGTTATGCGGGACACATGACAAGGAAACAAAGATTTTTTTTTTACGATCTTTCCTTCGCTATCAACTCAAATATAGTTCGCTTAGGCTAGAGACTAAAAACATAATTGCCTCCCTTCCCCAGTGAAAATTATATATATATATATATCTTATTATCCTATATTTTAAACTTTAGATTTACTATATTATGTATTATTTATATAGTATAAATATTAACTCTAGAAGGCAAAAAATATTGAAGCAGGTTTCATTCAAATCAAATGTTTAACTATATAGGTATACTATAGTTAATTATAATTAATTATATATATATGTGAGAATATTATTGTATACGACGCCATATATCTGCTTATTATAATGATCTTAATATGCCTAGTATATATTATGTCTTAATACGTCATATTATATCTATAAATTGTATTTATGTCTCGAGGATATAAATCACGGCTATTGCGTGTGACAACAAGAGATAATAATTTGTTGTGGTAGAGTGTTCGAGTTGTTTGGGAAGATTATCGTAATGGAATAACATCTTCATGAGTATTGTTTAAAGTAGTTTGCATGTTACATAATGAATTTCCTCTTTCTGTGATTATTCAAGTGCTATAGCCTTGTAGGGGTGATCTGCTACATGCTTGAGCAAGGTGATAAATTGCGGGTTGCCGCTATCTTTTGCGCTCGGTCCCAATGCAATGTTTTGATTTCTTGAGAAGCCGAGACTTAGAATGAAAAGAAAAAAAACAAAGAAGAGAAAAATACAAATAAATGTATAAATACTTGAATAGATATATGTATTTTAAAAAAGTTTTTGATTTAAATTATTTATTCTTGAGATTATTCTATATTCTTAGTTATTATTGCTTATTTTTGATTGATTGTTATTATTTATAATTATTATTTTATTATATATTCTATTTAGATTAATTATTATTAATATAATTATATCCTGCATAACTGTAATGTAACTATGGAAAAAAAAATTTTTTTTTTTATTATTATTTATTATTTTTAATAGTTGAAAAGAGCACTTTTTGAGCAGGAATATTTATCTATTCTGGAAAAATGCTTAGTGCACTTATTGACCATTGTTAATTGGCTTATAATTCATTATTTTAATTCCCTTAACCCGTATCATCGTAAACGCTACACTTTTTTTCTTTCGTTCTTTTTATTCCAGGCAGACAGGCCTGTAAAAAGACTTTTCATATCCGCTCTCGCTCTCTCTCTCTTCTTTCGGTCTCTCTCTCTTCTCTTCCCTAGGCGCCCCCTCTAGCGTTTCTAGCACTCGTCTTCCAGGCACACTGCTCCTCATCTCCTCTCTCATCCTTCTCCCCTTTCTCTCTCGCTCTCCACTCTTCTCTCTCTCTGCTCTCTCTGCGTCGTAATTCTATAAAAGAGTAAGTGTAACAAATGTCATTTTTATATATAAAATTTAAAAAAGGAATAAATAGATACATTATTATTATTATTTTATTATATTATTATTATATTATTATTTATTATTATTATTATTATTATTATATTAGTTATTATTATTATATTATATTGGTAAACACGAGTAATGTTGATAATAATCATTAAAACGTATTAAATTTAAAAATCTAAACAATTTATAAAAGTATAAAAATAATTATTTTTGAAAAATTTATTTCTTTTTTTGAAGGATTAAATAATTATATTTTAACCTATCTTCATCACTGTGTGCTTAATTATTTTTCGTTCTTCTGTTCTCCGATCTTTCTATGTATATTATTAAATAGAAATTTAAAAAAATAACGCTCTCGTAAAATTCTCCTATACTACCACGGCTCTTCTCTTAACATTTTCCTCTCCTCAGTTTATCTTCAGCGTATGCATCTCCATCGGATTTTGGGATTAGCTCCCTCGATTCTCTCGATCTAATTGTTCCTGATAAAAATATACTTTGATTTATGAGTTATGTATCATAACACTTGTCAGAATAGTATTATCTTTATTTAATCTTTGAGATATTTTTTCGCAGAAAGAAAATATCAAGAATAAAAATATTCAATTTATTTTATTATGTTTGCTTTTATTATTATATTATTTTTGCTTGATTTATTATATATTATATTATATATTATTACTGATTTATATATTGATATTAATATTTATATTAATATATTAATTATTATATATTTCATATATATATATTTAATATTATATAATATTATAATAATTTTAATATATACTATATAATTCTATCATATTTATATATATAACTTAATTATATATTATTAATATATACTATTATAATATATTAGATTTAATATTAGATATATATAATACTATATTATAATAAATATATAATAGTATAATAGACTATGATATAGTATATCTTAATAATTATACTTAATATTTATCATATATATTATCTGTATTTATTTTATATTTATGAAACTAAGGTTGTCAGCCTGGTGAGTTCCTAACTTAACATTATAATTGGCAAAATATAGGTCTACGGAATAATTTTCACAAAATTTTCAGCGCTGTGCGACATCCCTGGGGGAACGATGAAAAGACATGGGGTGTGAAGAGGACGTGTAGATATTAGTTTAAGGTGTTTTTTGAATTCAAATTTAAAAATTTGTTTTTTCTCCTTATAAAAGATGCTTTTATTAGGCCTAAAGTTTCCTTTGGGCCAATAAAGTTTAGCGAACTCCACAGCGGCGAAAGATGTCGAGCCGCAAAAGGGCATTGGCGCATGGCTAGGGCGCATTGAGTGACAAAACTATAGGCGATTAGGCGGTAAGCGCATGTGGGGAATGGGCACTAGGGAGCGGACCAAAAATATTATAGGCGGCCCCAGTCTGATATTATATAATATATATATATATAAATTATATATATATATCTTATATAAATATATTATATATAATATTATATATATTATTATTAATTACAAATATGTATGTATATATAAAGAAAAAATCAAAAAATGCAAAATATGATTTTTTTTTGTGCAAAAATTAAGTGAAAATTTCATTGAAAAATCATTGACACTCATTCTTTTTCT
>JABUQX010076419.1:5000-10000 GCA_015478945.1 Trachelipus rathkii
AGAGAGACTCCACTGTATCACTTGTTCATCAGACAAGTTTTCAGTTGAATATGTAAGGTGTAACGGAAGTCGATAAGTTCCGGTTCCAACCGAAGCTTTCGGCCGAAAATTTTCCAAGGTTCCGGAAAGTTCCGGTTCCGGCCGGAACTAAAATTCTGGTTCCGGTACATCCCATATATATATATATATATATATATATATATATATATATATATATATATATATATATATATATATATATACATATATATATATATATATATATATATATATATATATATATATATATATATATATATATATATAAATATATATATATATATAATCTCTTTAAAGAAATTACGACCTCCATCTTTGAATTGAGACAGCTCATACAGGCTATTGACTACACTTTCATTTAGTTTGGTTAATTGCTTTGTTGTAGCGCGTAGTCCACTCCAAGTGTTTCACTCAGATCGTCTTTTCAAAAGCCTTATCTAAGCCTCTCTCTCTCTCTCTCTCTCTCTCTCTCTCTCTCTCTCTCTCTCTCTCTCTCTCTCTCTCTCCCTCTCTCTCTCTCTCTCTCTCTCTCTCTCTCTCTCTCTCTCTCTCTCTCTCTCTCTCTCTCTCTCTCTCTCTCTCTCTCTCTCTCTCTCTCTCGTTCCTCTCTTCAGCTCTTCAATATAAGTAACTCTGATGGGATTTTAATCCTGTGTGTGATGAGCAACGTGCAATCACAAATGTTTAAAAACTGTAAAAGAAATAGAATAACAAAGAGAATGAAAAAAAGAATTAGAATTCAGAATAAAAAAATAAGAATAACTACAAGAACAAGAATAAGAATATGAACAAGAACAAGAACAGTAATAGTATTAAGAAAAATAAAAAACACAAATAAAAATAAGAGCAAGAATATAACATGAATAAGAACAGAACGTGATTAACATTAAAATCAAGAATAAGAATAATAAAGTAAAGTAATAAAGTAATAAGATAAAAAGCAAGAACAAGAGCAAAAAATAAGAACAAAAATTGCAATATTCATTAATTGCAAAAGTATTTTGTATATTTATAAAATTAGTAAATAATTATAACCAATATGATATAATAATTATAACGTTATGTTAATTAGTCATATATATATATATATATATATATATATATATATATATATATATATATATATGCTAACTAAAAATATATATATATATATATATATATATATATATATATATATATATATATATATATATATATATATATATATATATATATATATATATATATATATATATATATATATATTGATTCACGGATATAATACAAATATTTTCGTATATTTTAGACTCATATATTTCGATGGAAGTTAAAAAAGAAAAAAAAAACAAAAACTAAAAGTAATCTTCCTTTGTTATTAAAAAATTGTTTGTATGTAGGCAAGTGTACATTTATATATGTGCATAGGTAAGTATACACATATATGTATGTATGTATGTATGTATATTTGTGTGTGTGTAAACGAATTGGACGTCATTAAATATAACGAATTGCAAACGAATCATAATTTCAAAAGATTGATGAAAGCTTCCCATTTTTCAGCTCAAAAAAATAATAAAAAAAAAAAAAAAAAAAAAAAAATAAAATTAAAAAAAATTTTTTTTTTTTTTTTTTTTAAGTTAAAAAATAATAAATAATAGAAAAATAGAAGAAAATTAAAACCATAAAATGTTTGAAAGAATAAAATGGTTTTTTTTAATAACGGTTTTTTTTTTTTTTTTTTGGAATGAAAAAGAATCGTTTGTCATATACAGAGGCAAATAATTAATAATTAATCTATTTTTAAATGGTTAAAAATGAACCATTATTTTGAAATCATATAATTATTAAACCATATATATATAATATATATATATATTATATATAACAAAAACTAACTCTCTTTTTCTTATATATATATACATATATATATATATATATATATATATATATATATATATATATATATATATATATATATATATATATATATATATATATATATATATATATATATATATTTCAGGGACGAACCAACTAGAATCGAAACATTAGTCTAATATTTTATAGAATTAACATATCGTTTTTCTGAAAGAGTTAAAAGTTGAAGGTTTCCGTGATTAAAATAAAAGAAGTTAAATATTGGCAAAAGGTGTAAAATCGTGACGAGGTAAATCATTGTTAAAATCACAAAATTCAGTGTGGAATAGTCACGTAGAAGGATCTGGAATTGTTCAACTATAAACAAGCTTATATTTCCCCAGTATCGGGGAAACGGTTGCGGGAGCAACTCCAAAAGACGATTGTGTAGCCAAGTTAGCCATAAAATTGAGATCGGATAGAAGGTGTGGGATACATCGTGACGGTGACGACTGGAGCGTTGTTTTACCCATCACTAATCTCGAAATATCCCGATTAAGGAAGTAACTTAAACCAAATTGTGGACCAACTTTGGATAAGTTAATAAGGAGCGTATCGTTCCACAAATTGTGTCTAATTTCGATATTTGAGTTATATTTAAATATTCCGGAAAATTTGATATCATATTTTAATAAAGGATTTTGATATATGTATTATTTTAGTAATAGGTTAATATAGGATTAATATTATATTTGGTAATAGGGTAAAATTTAGGATTTACATATTATTTAGTAATAGATTGGTATTAGGATTAAAAATAAAATAATTGTTGTTTATTCTTTATTATATCAAAAATCACATCTCGTGTATTGACTCCTTTTCTTTCTAATTTAGTGCTGTGGTAAGCCTTTTCCAAAGAGAACCCTGAGACCTCGCGTAAAAGGATTCTAAATAAAATCAAGAAATATATTATCATTAGGAAGAAAACATTAACAATATATATATATATATATATATATATATATATATATATATATATATATATATATATATATATATAATATCAATATACCCCATACATATATATATAGTGGAGAGTGAGAGCAATGATAGACAGGACTAATGAAGAATACTCACTCTCCAACAATAAGTCAATCTAAATTTGGAATAAGGTTAAGTTATGAGAAAACAAAAAGAAAATTTTCTCTCTACCTTAATGGAATATCTAGAGGTCCTCCTCGTTTTTGAAAGAAGTGACAGTATTTGTGGCAGAGTCAATTAGGCCTTAGTGCTACTTGCAGGGTAAATGAAGGGACTTGTTGGCCCGGCGAATCGCTGCGTCTAATTGGATGTGTGTTATTCACTTAAGCAGATATGTTATATAGAACAATAGGAGAATAATACAAAAGAAAAATAGATAGCTTTAATTTTACAAAAAGTGGTTACTTTAGAAGGGTTATTTATAGGGATGGATAGAGTATCTTATTTACAATACACGCTTACACGCTAGTACTCTAAACTAAATCTATACCCTACCCTGAGGTGAGATAAGATACCAGGAAGTATGGGTATCTATGGAAGGACCAAGACTTTTTGGTATGAGTTTAGATAATTTTAATGTATCAAAATTATCCAAACTATAAGAACAAAAATGGGCTTTATGAAATTTGTTTATTTGGTACTATCGAAATAAACTAAACTGTTATGAAATTATTACACTTTGAGATTATGAAGATGGGTACTTAACTTAAGAATAAGAAGATCTGGCAATTATTATCGCCCAAAAATAAGACGTCCAAAAATAAGATGTTCATTGGAACGATGGCAATAAGATGATACGGCGATTATTATCGCCCACAAATAAGATCCTATAATAAGAAGTGTTGACCAAACAAAGAAGTTTGCTTGACCAAACATTAAGATGTAGACCAAAAGTTAAGATCCCATAAGAGATTTGTCTATCCCAATATTAAGACCCTATAAATATAACAAAAGTTAGATTTATAGGTTATTAAATAATATAATTTAAAATTTAAGAACTTATCTAATTAATTTATTAATTGAAGAACCTTACCCTGATGATAAGAACAATTGTGAAGGGTCTTTCTGATGAACTTTATTTCGGATGTTTGGGGACGTTTGGTAACGATACCACAGAATTAAGTGAGGACTGTAAATGTAAAAAGAAAAGAAAAAAAGAATATGGTATGTTTAACTAGTTTTTCTTTATATTATTATTATTGTTAAGTATTTTTAAGAATGTTATGAAAACATATTTAAATCTAAGTATAGTTTTAATAAGATGTATTACTAACCTGTACGGAGTGTTATCCTAATGTACAGGTGCTATGATTGAGAAAACTTCAATATCAAATAGATTAAACATCAAATAGAAGAATAAACTGTGGAAAATCTGTATTCATAAACTTTGGAACTTTGGAAAAGCTGTGTTCTTAGATAAATGTTAATCACACACACATAAGAATATGGTATTAATCTTATACTAACTGAAAGCAGAAAAAGTGTCAATAATCTGTTCATACTTTTAATTTGTAAAGACTAAACAGGAAAAAAATATAATTTACTTAAGCAGAGGCAGTTTCATTAATAAGAATGTACTTTCTTATTCCGGGTTAAGGAATAAGTGTACATTTTGGTGTAATACCAACCACACTACATTCTAACTTATAGTTAAAGAACAGAGTAATAAGAATAATAAACATGTCTCCACAATCACCTCTATATATATATATATATATATATATATATATATATATATATATATATATATATATATATATATATATATATATATATATATATATATATATATATATATATATATATATATATATATATATATATATATATATATATATATATATATATATATATATATATATATATATATTTAATTATAATATATATATTTATATAACTTAATATAACCTTAATATATATCTAATCTAACAATAACTTAATATATATATATATATATATATATATATATATATATATATATATATATATATATATATAACCAACAATATATTAATATCACACACTTCACATTCAACGTCCAGATACAAACTGAAGGCACTGCTCAACCACCACCCATATATATA